>CM040186.1:80184288-80289288 GCA_022606455.1 Callitettix versicolor
TGTCATTACACAGCGGGCGGGCGGTATATTAGTGGCGTAATGAAGTCGTGCCGGACATACGGAAGGCGACTTCATCTTGTCTGTCAATGAAGTCATTGTTTGAAGGGCCCGAGAAGGAACGAACTTTACCGGATGTTTACGAATATTAAGAATTAACTTAGAAAGTTATGGTATGAGTATGTTTCCGTGTCGTTAAAACTGTTATGTGTACGCGGTTCACTGCTCAACTTTCAATACACATTAAACAATATTATATCGGCGATTAAATTCTGAAATAAATTTGATTATTTCCTCTCGTTCTGGGAACTATAATAAGTTTATATTTTTTGGAAAACACACAAAATTTACTTTTCTAAAACGGTTTTATCGATTTAGGTGAAACTGTTGTTAAAAATGTAATGAAAAAGTAACGCCTCCGATATTAAAGTTCGGAATCTGCAGAACTGAAAAATATGTCATAGAAACTTATTTTTTTGAAAACAAGTTATATTTTTCAGCCTAATATTTTGAAATAAAGAAATTAACATTTCAAAAAAAATTGGATACTAAAGGAATAAAATACGAATTCGTACAACGGTTTTTGTGTGTCGATTTTCGGATTATCTGTAGCAGTTGAACATCAATGTTATTCTGTGTTATCTGCTTAAAATCACCCGAATGGATATTTTTGTAAATATTCACGTAGGGCCTGTTTTCTGTTTGGGCGTTTAACGAATTTATTTGGCGAATTTAACCAAACTAATCGTATAACGCAGCTGTCTCGCTGACGTGATAGAAGCGAATTTCCAAAAGTATTTTTTTCTTACACGTTTTTGGAATTCAAATTTGACCAACATAATCACCATTACAATCTGGATATATTAGCACTTTAAATTTTCAAATTATATTGAAAATACAAAAATGATCTCATACCGCAGTCAAAAATTTTTAAAAATTTGAACTGATTTTGGAAATATCAAAGTTCTAATTTATTCGGTATTTAACGCTAATTAAAATGGTGAAATTGGATTTTCTAGAAATGTTTAAGAAAAAAGTTAACGATTCGAAATAGCCGCCATTTTGAAACTGTCTAAACGAATTGTATTGGTTAAAGGGTTTATCCAAGATTCTACCATACAAGCTCGATTTTTGTGTAATATTTGAATCCAATCGGACGAGAATTAGAAACGTATATATATATATATATATATATATATATATATATATATATATATAAAAATGTTTTAACAACCCCACAAAAAGTAATCTAGGGTCAGGATCGGTTCTCATTTTAAGATCCCGGTTCTGGGTCTTGCTATGATTATCCCTCCAGTAGCTCATTTTTCCAGTGGAAATTCGCCAATAATTAGATATGTTGAACAAGATATTTAGAGTGGAGTTAGTAATAATTTTTTCCTCCTGTAATGAGCAAAGGAACTGTTTTTGCTAACGCACACATTTGAACTTTTTTTTGTTTCCGTTCACAGTTTTTTTTTTTTTTAATTTTTCTCACTCTTCTAGGACGACTAAATGAAATTAAACAACGAGAAATTAACACACCTTGTATTGCAGGAGTAATAAGCAAGGACTGAACAGATTGCATTATGAATTAACAATTCGTGTTACTTATGAAGGACAAGTAGATTAATACAATTTTAAAAGATTGTTTGCAATTTCTGTTTTTAGTGTTCCTATGTAAGGTTAAAATATTTTACATATTTAATCAAGGTTTTCAGATGTGGTGATATAATTATTTGTGTTCTACAATGTAACTTTTATTTGAGAAAATTTTATTTTTAAACATTTTCCTCTTGTTTAAAAAAGCTCCATTAGTTGTACTATGTTACGAATGTTTGTGCTACTGTATTTCAAATACAACAGTCCTGCGTCTAACTGTACAATTGCCTCAGGCTATTTGTAGACTGTAGCACAGTCTAGTGGCCGTTTCACCAACCTAAAACACGAATATGTTTTTGTTGAGAATAAAAATATAATGTAATTATGTACTTATTGAAAACATATAAAACTAATACGTAATATATAATTATCAGACTCCTAGCCAATTAGTTTTTTATAAAGAATAATGTTGGAATTATCTAAAATAAAGCCTTGGAGTTAGTGTATTTTTTAATTTTAATCAGGCACGTGCGGTTAAATTTCCTTTTAATAGCTCTACAAAAATAATGACAAGGCTATACTGCGATCTCGCTCACTTGTAGGGACGACATTTCCATACAGGAACAACTTTGAATACAAACATGAAAATTTGTTAGTCTCAATCAACGAGCACAGAATAACAACTTGTTATTCCGTGGCTCGCTGGTTTCGGTGCGCGAAATTAACTTAGCTTAGACAAGTTCGCTATCCAGCAAAACCAGTTAATCTGTTTCAAAATAACCGTAATCGAAAAATGATTATAAATAAAGCACTATATGTGTGATTTACAAAAATTATCGATTTATTTTTATTTTACAATACAGCAAATCTCCGGTTCAATGTTCAGCTTGTGCCTCGGCTAGCTTTCACGTACAGAATCACTTAATTTTGTTAAAAACTTTTTGTGGATCTTACAAGTAAATTCTGAACACTGTGCTAACAATATTTCAATTTAGTAAATGGATGATGTGTTTAGTGAAAGAACTGAGGTGATTTACGGGTGATTTAACAAAATAAAGTGATGCATTTAAATTAGGAAATTGTGCATTAGGTTGGTATTATTTGGTATTAGAAAGTACACTCACCAATTTTTTAAAGCTTATAATTAGGTTATTACATATTTCGTTAAGTTGATTAAGTTTAATCAGGTATACAACCAAGTCAAAAGTTATTTAATTTGTTTTACAATCGCTTAATTATTGCCTTCTTCAAATTGTTTAATTTTTCTCTTCAAATGTTTAGACAAGAATATCAAAAATTCACAATAGCTTCTATCCCCTACACTTCTTCTTTTTTTCTTATTCATCTACAACTACCGGTTCTTTAATTTTTGTAGGTAATGATCATTTAGTGAGATAATTCTTTATATGAAAGTACCTTAAGCCTGAGTAATGATTATAAATTTAATATGGAATATTAATTTGAATTGAATATGGAATATGAACATCTTATCAGTACAGAAGACTCGAAGCCTTCGGAATGTGGCTCTATAGTGTTAGAATATCATGGGTGGACAGAGTGACCAACAGAGCAGTAATGGAATGACTGAAGTAAGACCTAGAAGTGGTGAACACCATCAAGAGAAGAAAATTTTAATACCTTTTGCATATTGTGAAAAACGAAAGCAAAACGAAATCAGTTCTCCAAGGGAACTGATGATAAAAGAGCGCCAGAAAAAAGAAGGTATCATGACAAAAACATAGGACGTGGTTCTCAATAACCTAGCTCCGAACTATTCGAAGCAGTCGTGAACAAAGTTTCCATATCCAGAACGACTGCTAATATCGGACCGAATAGCCACCCTTATTTCAGTATCGTTACACCTTTGTGGAAACGTTTTATGTAACGATTTTTTCAAAATCATCCTAATTAGCTTTTAAATATGCATTTAAAATGTCTAAATACATTGAACATGCTAAAATCAACATGTTTTTTTTAGATTAATGGGAGTGACTGCCATTTTGGAGCAGTTAGAACGGTTTTATATTATAGAATGGTTAAACATAAACTACTCTAGTGGTCAGAATCGGCGATATCTCGGGTCTGGGTTTTTACCATGATGACCGCACCATTGGCTCATTTTCCAATTGAAATTTGCAAAAAATGTATATTTTAACAATGATTGTCTACAATTATAATGTATTACTTGATATTCTCCGCAATAAAAATTCTTTAAAAAAAGGTTAGGTGAATGAGTAAAAGGAGTTCCATGTTTTGTTTGTGTGTAATGCAGTGTTTATTTATGTGTCATAATTCAGTGTTCGTTGCACACGTGTTTGAGAATTTTCTTCCAACGCGTCAGCGAGAGAGGTGCGTGCCGCAATTATTACTGTTGTAGTGCTTACAAAATACAAACCGGCTTATCAATGCGTGGTTAACCAGGCATAAATTTACAAACACGATAACTGATAAGGCTGTTCCATGACCTCAGCTGATAAGCGGTTCCGGTAAATAAACACCAGTTACCTGGGCTTTTCTTATTCGAACTTTGTTTGACGGGCATTGCGTTTGTTCGGTGAAAGTGGTATAAGGCTTCATCATGGCTATGATTACAATTAATCTACACAATTATAAATGTTTTGTTTTTACTTTTCCACTACAGACCTTAAGATGTATTTAAAAAGTATGATAATCGAGAAAAATCGATTTAAGCGAAGCGAGTTCTCTGCTTCAACTCAACCGTTCTGAGTTTGGTTTGTGTGTTTGTTACGCAATTTCGGTCAAACACATTGACCGATTGTTTTGAAATTTGGTATGGAGGTACATTTTATAAAGCTCGAACAATGTATAAGATTTTCCCCCACTCACTTCCGTTTCAAGATGGCGGCCTCTGATTTATAATAAAGAGAGTACGCTGTTTTTGCCAAACTCATTGGCCGATTGAAATGTGATACAAAGGCACCTGGTGTGAAGCCGAAATAACTTGTGTATAATATTTTCTTCTATTTACTTCTGTTTCAATATGACAGCCTCTGATTAAACGATGACGAGTATACGCCAACCAAACGCATTGACCGATTGTTTTCAAATTTGATATAAATTTGTATAAAGCCCGAAAGATATATGTGAAAGATTTTCCCCCATTCACTTCCGTTTGAAGATGGCGTGCTCTGACTCAACGTTGAGAGTGTAGTTGTTGGTTATTTCCTATAATACTGGTTGAACGGTAAAAATATCATAATTTTGATGGCTTCACGGAGAAACAGCATAAAATTTCCATTAAAGTTGTTCTAAAACATTTATCCTAGGTGTAACAAATACCGGTTAAATTGGCGGAAAAAGTTACGAGCGTTGTCGTGGAGCACTCTGTATACTGCGAAGTGTACCTGTTATTTGAATTACTGGTATAATTGTTATAAGAATATTTGTGCAATACAGCTGAGTGCTTAAGGTTACCTGATAGATCACAGATTGTACTAATGGCGACATTTTCACTGTTATCATGACCAACTCATTAGACACCAAACGAACGCATCCTGTTTTTCACCGGACTACACTTCCTTTCTACACTCTGTCCTGTCCATTGACATACTTGGCAGTATCCTCTTTACCTTTCTTGTATCATCCTAACAGCGTTTATACAGGTGATCGATTGTGGTAATGGCTAACCCGTTGTTAAGGTTTAGGCCTAGTAACCGGTAAAATCCGTTCAGTAGTTTCAAAATGGCTATTGAAATCTTAAAAAAAGAAATAACTTATTTAATTCGCACGTCTTTAATAATCTGATTTCACTATCGTATTCAGATTCGAAGTCCGTATAAAATAACTTTTTAAATTTTCAAATCCTGTATAAAAAAAGTACACGTGTGGAACTCGGGAAGTTACCGACAGAAGCGAAGCTTTTGTTAATGATTTGTTTGCCTGTACATAATTAGTCTGAATATATGTTTACAAATATCTTGTTTTGTTTAAATAAATAAATAAATACGCTTAGATATTATTTACTGTTGATATTGTAAAAGATTAGTTGTTTTTTTTATTAATTCGTAGCGATCAGCTGATTTCATTGAACAGCTGATAGGCTATCATAAGTTTTAGGTTATGCAGTTAAAAAATAACAAGAATAATTATAAACGTTTATATTAATTTCGAATGTATGATAAACGGTTACAACGTGCACGTATTCTTCAACTAAGGGAAAATACCGAAACTAAAGCAACACAACGTTATGCGTGTACTGTTATCGGAAAGGAGGAAGAAAAAGAAAGTGACAGAAATAGAGAGACGAAATTCGTTTACTCGTTCGTTTCATATTTCCGTTACATTCTTCCGTTCGGCGGACTTTTTTCTATTCACTTCTCTCGCCAAAGCTAACATTAAAAGCTTCGCTTCAGTACGATAGTGAATCTGATTCGGGTTCATTATAATATTTTCAGTGTATTGTAAGTTTAATGCGCTAATTTACGCCGATTTCATTCACACTTGTCATAAAAATCGATTTTAGTAATTTTTGGAAAATTTAAATGGTGATTTGGAAAATTTTCTAAACAAAAATTCTGATATTAATATTTAGACTACTATTAATTCATATTAGTTATTAATTTTATTACAATTTTCTTCATTATCGATTGTTTTCCGTTATCAGAGCTCATGTTTTCATGAAGACGTTGTGTTTTTTACCTTGGGCACATTTTAACGATCCGTAATTATTTTAAACAGTATTTCAGGGCTACAAAAACACGACAGCATTTCATTTTTCATGCGATCGCTAAAAGAGTGATGACATTTAGCTTATTTTTAAATGATTATTCGCAAAAAATATATAGGTTATTTCGCAAACTAGGCATTTCCGTTATGTTGTTTTGTTCCAAGGAACGTACATAACAGGTAGGCGTACATACGAGTTGCAAGGCATCCAGGTAACAGTTTGATTAGCGAATGAGGTGAACGCACGCACGCACCTCACTCGCGCGTGCATTATCAAATAAGGCCCACAGTTCCGTTCTAATTAAGCGGCCACCTCCACACTAGAGGCTTAGAGTGCAACAATTAGTCTAGCCGTGGCTGTATGATTGCTTCCATTGGCTGTTATATTTAGCAGAGCGCTGAACCACCCCAGCGTGGCTTGCTGTCGTTTAGTCTGTGATCTCGGACCTGTGTTGTGCGATCTTTTCGGGGACCGTGTTTGTGCTCTTGTGGATACCGTAGTTCCGCGTGTATAGTGGTTTAAAGGTTAGATTTTTTTATAGTGTCATACATAGTCGTAACACGCTGCTGTCTGACTGATGTGATGGAAGCAGATTTCAAAAAAAAAACAACGAATAGCATTGAATGAGAAAGCTTAAACATACTTTGTGATACGACAAATCTGTTGAGCGAAAAGTTTCGTGTTTTATGAAATTTAATAACACTTTAAAAAAATCATTTATTGTAGTTTTTTTACACAGTGCCAGTTGATCCCTGACCGACGTCAGGTTCATTTTTTGTTTATCTAAAACGTTATGCATATTCATAAATTTTAAGGACCGCTATTTGTAAACGAATGGATGGATTTTGTTGGACAAGTTCAATGCATTTCCAAAATCAATTTTCTTACCACTTTTAAATCAGATAGGACCAAAATATTCATAACAGCCGCTCCAATCACTCGTTTTAAAATGTAACTGACCGAGCGAAGCGAGGTCTCTGTTTCAAATCGACCGTCCGGTATTTCGTTTGTTTGTTTATTACGCTGTTTTAGCCAAATGCATTGACCGATTGTTTTGAAATTTGGTAAGGAGGTATCTAGTATAAAGCCCAAATAACGTATGTATAACATTTTTCCCCTCTTACATCCGTTTCAAGATGGCGGCCTCTGATATAACGATCGCGAATGTAAACAGTTTTGGCCAAACAATTTGACCGATTGTTTTAAGATTTGGTATGGATAATATCCTGTATAAAGCTCCAATAACTTGTGTATTTTTTCCACTTACGTTTTTCCATTTTCTATTTTCAAGATGGCGGCCTCTGATATAACGATCACGAGTGGTCTGATATAACGACCTACGCATATTGGTCATATGGATTGACCGACTTATTTCAAATTTAGTATAAAGCCTGCATGACAAATATATAAGATTTTGTCATTCACTTCCGTTTCAAAATGGCCGGCACTGATTTAACGATGAGACTGTAGTTGCTGGTTATTTCCTGTAATACTGGCTGAACGGCATCATAATTTAGACCGTTTCGTGGCGAAAGAGCATAAAATGTCCAGTAAAACTGGTCTAGTAACGTTTTTCGTAAATATAACAGTTACCGGTTAAATTGGAGGAAAGATTACGAGCGCTGTGCTAAATCTACTGTTCTTTGAAATATTAGTTTATTGCTGTTATAAGTGATTCAACGTTCTGTTTGTTTCATAATGGGCTCTGTATTTGAGAAAGTTGTGAGTGAAATCGGTAAAACTGTTTTGAGAAAATCTGTTTTTTTAACTTCTATGGGTTTTTAGCCAAAAAACTTAATGTTTTTGAAAAATAGACATAGTTTTGTAATAGTATTATCAACAAACTAAATGCTTAAGTTAAAAGAAATTAGTTCGATTAATCTGCGCACCTTATGTGCACAGGTACACAGACGAACTTGTAAAAGTGGCAAATGGCGCGCAAAATGCGTCATCAACATTTTGTGTGTGTGTGGGGGGGGTAAAATTTATTTGCACCGTAATTATTTTAAAAGGGGATAAAACAAATACTGTTACACAAATTTAGTCATATTTTCTTTAGCATTATTTTATTGTTATCTAAATAGTATATTTAATTTTATAATGGCTCAGAAATATTAATTGAAGTTACTTTTATTGCTATTGAGTGATTTTTTCTTTAAGCGGAAAAAATAATTTTTCAATGACAGTAACATAGTTAACTTTCACTAATCTTCATTTTATTATTATCTATATTCCAACTTTAAAACTGCAAGAGAAGTATTTTGTTCTAAACTAATTGGAGTGTATTTAATATTTAATAGATAAAAAATAAAATTTGGTATTTTGTTAATTTTAATTTTTTTAAAGAATCGATCGAGCAAAAAATAAAAGTTAGTAGTTAAAGATCTTAGTGAAAGCCAGTTAAAGGGTAGTGTAGAAAATTATCAAATTCTGAGAGGGGAGACTGATTTTTTCGGCGCATGCGCCATAACCGTTAGTGGGCACTGGCACCTCTATACTTAGTATAGTAAGAAAGTTAAATAAAAATTTTTTGTTAAAAAACTGCAAATTTTCTTTAATGTTAAACTTTAAAATCAATCAGTGCGATTATTCTCCATCGATGAACGTAACCAAGTAAAAACAACTTTTTTCGTAAACTGTAAAAAGCTTCTAAAAACATTAAAGTGCTTCAAATTGTATACAACTAATGCAGTTATTTCTATTCTGGGCTCTTTGGCTGTAAACTGCTCCCGCCAGTCAGTGATGCTGCCCACATGGCATAGGGCCTACTTGTATCCGGTACTTCCGCAGTTTGTAGCTGCAAACGTCCCGCTCTGGAGTCCGAGAATCCTTAGCCTCTTGTTCTTGTTACAGCCTCGTGCTGGCACATCGCCGCGCTTCCCGCGTGTATTTCTGGTGATGATAAAACAAACCCGTATCTTTCAATTGATAACAAATTGGTTTTGAGTTTCAAACATCGGTCATCGGTCATCACCTACCATCTTCAAACTTACTATGTGAGATTGTTTTTTTCAAGGTCAACCCCAATACTCACTGAGCTATTAAACAATTATTTTAGAATGTGTACTCTAATTCATTAGTTCTGACAATTCAGTCAGTTAAAATTTTTTACAACTAAATACGCCTGAAAATAAATCTATGTATTTTAGTTTTAAATAGTTTTAACTTCTGGTTCAACAACGTTTAAAAAACGTACACGTTTGAACTCGAGGACTTAACAACTGAAGCCAAGCTTAAGTTAATGATATCTTTGCTGAATACATGATTAGTTTGAAGATATGTTTACAAATAGGTTATTTTGTTTAAATAAATAAGTATATAGCTTAGATATTATTTACTTAGTTATAGTACAAGATCAGTTGTTTTATATTAATTCCTAACGATCAGCTGATTTCATTGAACAGCTGATAGGCAATAATAAGTTTTAGGTTATGTTGTTATAAACCATGAATATTAACAACAATTATTATAAAGTTTATATTAATTTGGAATATATTATAAACAGTTACAACGAGCACGTGTTCTTCAACTAAGGAAAAATAAATAAACACAAGGTTTTCATGTAATACGCGTGTACTGTTTTCAAAAAGGAGGAAGAAAAAGAAAGAGATATAAATATATACGACATTTGTTGCTCATGCATTCTATATCTCTGTTACATTCTTCCGTTCGGCAGACTTTTTTCTATTCATCCTCTCTCCAAACCTGACATCAAAAGCCTCGCTTCAAAAAGAAAATCGTTTCAGGTTTAGCAGTATGGGTATTACATCGAAATAAACATTTTTTCTGAAGATCTCTTTAAATATGATATATAGAATATTTTGATGTAATTGAAGTACTGTCTTTTGAAATATCATAAAAATGAAAAATACTGGTAACATAAACAATTTTAGGAATTTTTAAGGAACCACAAAACTTAAATAGATCATCCACACGTATAAAGCATGTATATTCGGCAACTCTGTTTTTTTTCTAAATTAAAACTTTTCGATCTCGTGATCTGCCTCTAGTTACAACGTAATCAAATGTAAACGTCCGCACGGAGTCTGCGCACAACCGTCGGCCAACCGCATTGTTAGTCAGTGAAGAATAATAGGCCACCGTCTTGTCAATTACAATGTTTCTTTACGAGTGCGTGCACACACGTATGAGCTTGTCGGTGCCTATTAAGTGTTTTCCCTAGCAATTTCTTCATTCAAGCAGTCTTTCTTAGTTGTCAATACAGGTAGCTAAGAAGAATTGCACTCCTTTGACCCGTTTACTTTTACATTGTATGAAGTATATAGTAGACATTTTTTTAAAAGGCATTTCCGTTGGAAAATGAGCTTTAGGAGCGGCCATCATAGTAAGATCCAGACCCTAATGTGCCCCGATTTTGACCTCTAGTATTTAAGAAGTGATCTAAGTTATAAATAAACCTATATAAGCGTGTGGTAGTTTTTGAAATTTTGGTCAGGTATGATTTCAACGACGTAAAATTCGAATTTTAATAGTTGCCCAAGGAAATATATAAAATCGTTTCAAAACGTCGGTCATTTTAAAGATTTTTTTAACCAATATTTTAAAAAAAATAACTTCACCATCATTACTAATGTTAAAATGTGCTGAAATTAACATTTTAAAATTCTGTAAATCGATAAAACTTTATTTAAAAAAACGAAAATAATCTTGGTTAGGGTTAATTTTTGTATTTTAAATTTTAATAAAAAAATATTAATTTATGCAGATTTTACGATGATTACAATGGTGAAACAAGATTTTCTTAAAGATAAACAGTGATTGTTACTTCATGTAAATTCGCTTCCATCACGTCATCGAGGCAGTTAAGAACCGCGGTCATTTTGAAGATTATAGTTTCTCTAAAAATTAAAACAATACATAGAAAAAAGAAAAAAAAAATTGAATCTATATAATAAATCCAGCTCTGAAGCTATTTACAAAAAATTGAGTTTGTTAAGTCTGTTAGATTTTGCTGTCGTTAGTAACTTATCACAAAGATTCATAACTCAGACCAGTGCACAAAATTTGAAATAAAAGAAATTACTTTTTTGTAATAAAGCGAAAATAAACCCTGATCGAATTCAGTACGACTGTTATAGAATGAGAGAAAGTTTACTATTTCCTGCACTATTTTAAGAATTACTGTCAAATGTAATATTTCTCAATTTACCGTATAAACGCTATAGCGGACAGACAGTTAATTTTACCCAACTTTTACGCTATCTCCAATGCACGTCGCTTCTAGGCCTATATTGTTATTATACTTTCTCAAGCATTCGACCTTCACATTGACCTAGCTAGGTCGTACATTTACCGCCTTTATGTTGGTACACCTGTACAGTATCCAAGGCTACCAACTACTCAGACTTGTCCACCTTCAGTTTACAAGTGTGCAATTATCTGCGAAATGTTACTGAATGTCATGAGGATGTTGTTGACAACTAGCGAACTCTGCAGATCGATCGGTGTAATTGGATCCAGATACAGCTGGTAATTTTACGCATCAGACGGTCGTGAAGAATCTAACCTCAATTAATTTCAATGTGTGTCAGCTGTTCGAATGAATCAGCTGTTGGATAGGAAATATTAGGTTATTATTAACTCTATCGAACTTCATTATTCTGATAACGTTTGCGAATTTTAGTAAAAAAAATATTTTTTTAATAGAAAGCTTTTCCTAAGTGGTAAAAATTCAACGGTTCAAGAAAATTGCTCAAAATTTCTCTCTTAGAATACATATTATTCTTTCCAAAAATGATTTGATGATGCAAATTAAATGAAATATGTTCAGATAGCACGTATAAAGGCATAATAGAAGTATTTATAAAGGCTGTAGATTGTACTTGTTTTGTTTAGCGTTGCTCGTTATTAGTTCTAGTAAATCTGTTTTTTACAGTTGAAAAAAATATTAATAACTAAAGTCAGTTTACTCAAATTGGAACAAAATAAATGTGCAGTTTGTGAGTAAATAAAGACCTAAGTTACACTAATCAAGAGAGATGTATCTAGACTTTTTTGTTGATTATTTTGGAATCTAAAAATTTAGCAGTAGTCGTACAGTATACAGGATTTATTAAATAATCAGAAAAAACAGCTTTAATGATTTTTATTAGTTGCGATATAATTTTGGCCTCTAAACAAAAAAAAAAAACTATTAGTAATTCCGGTTTAAGAGCTACTAACAAAAATCAAAAAGTCGGCGATGATTTATAAAGACGACTTCGAGAATTGAGTTTGTTACATTTTTTCAATTAATTAACAGTTGCTGGAATTTTTTAAGATAGATACGTTACGATCGTTTGCTTAAGGGCTACGATAGGGTATTTTTCAAGTAATGTACATTTAAAATATCAAATATTATTTACGCTAATCGTAATAACCATTGCCTATTATTTTCGTAACAGAGATTAAACATTCACAAGTATTAATTGAAATTTTCAGGAAAAAATCCTTATTGGTTATTAATGGTATAATATAATTTTTATTCGTGTTTACATTTTTCGTTCATGACGTCATACTTTAACTTAACATGTTGTTGCAAAGTTTAGTAATAAAAACAGATAATAAAACAATAAATGATAACATACGCATACTATTTCACCACTGCCTAGACAATCCATCGGTATTTTAAAACAAAATGACGTCATTGTATATTGTACTTGTAATGAAACATTCAGTGGACCGTTATTAGTAACGTCGCGTGCGTGCGAGTGCGAGTGATTTGCGTGTGGCAAAACAGTGCGTTTAAAAATAACTCGAGACAGATTTAGAGCGCTAGCTAGCCAGGAGAGTGGCGCAGTACGGGTGTGATGAGAGGCGAACACAATGTCTAAGGAACGGAAGTGGTGGGAGATGCCCAAGTCATTGTCGGGGTTTTCCATCTGGCGGCTGTCGAATCCGTTCGACGGCGGTGAGAAAACCGACGAAGAGGAAGAAGAAAACAAAGCGAATGAAGTGGAAACGCGTCGAGCGACCAAAAGTCGTAGTAGATCGTCGAGTTTGTCTTTCCATAGTAGGAAGTCGAGTGAACGACAATCGGAAGTGGAAAACGTGAGCGAGGGTGAAATCAGTGTACCCAGCGATATGCCGCCGATACAGTTCGACTTTTTTAACGATCGCGATGACGATTATATTGTTGTGAATAATTCTATGGCTCTCGAAAGAAAAACTGACGAAGACGGAGTAGAAAAAAGAAAATCTGAAATATTAACGGTTTTGGAAACGTCCGACAGAGACGAGTGCGACGGTTCGTCAGTGACGGATATCGAGATTGATCCGAGGTTGAAGGTAGTCGAAGAAAAAGAGGAAAAAGAAGAAGTCAGGCATGTGACCATGATTACATTGACCGTGAAAAAGGTAGACTATGCTAACGTGTTGGAAAGTACTCCAGGTTATGAAAACGTAGTGAAAGAGAACGAGTACGAAGTGTTGAAAGATAAAGAGCCGGCGTATGCGTATCCGAGGAACTCAGCGCCGATTTACGCGTCCATCGATAAAAAACCAAAAGAATCGACTTTGGATTCAAACACATCGAAGGATTTGAGCGAAGCGCTTCCGTCCGTCCCGCAACCGGATTGGGATGAAATTAGCGACGGCGAAAATGCAGACTACGCGGAACTGACTACACCGGAAGTACCGAAAGAAGAAGTAAAAGAAGAAGTGGAAGAAGTAAAGCAGGTCAAAGAATATGAAGATTTGGAGTATTGTCAGCACAGAGCGGATTTAAGGCCGACGCTGAGAAGAGTGACTTTATTGAGGTGTAGGCGAACGCCGTCAGTGGGTAAGGTTAGAAACAGACTAAGCAAAGCATGGAAGAAGGTCCGATGTTGGTGGATCGAAGAGCGGATACGGTTAGGCGAAGTGATACTGAACCATAGTGTTAAGAAAGAGGAACCGGAAGTGTTGGAAGAACAAGAGGAGGAGAAAGGCGAGGACAATTTGACGCAGATCGGGGAAGAAGAGGACGTCTATGTTGGTTTAAAGAGTGATAGTGAGGACGTGCTCAGTTTAGGTGAGGATGTTGCGTCTAATTCTTCCACCACGTTGAGGAGGATTGTGCACAGGAGGAATCTGACGTCGCCAGTGCCGGGGTTGTCCAGGTCTTCTAGTATAGCTGCATTCCGCAGGAGTAAATTCTGCCCAGAGGTAAGAGTCTTGAGATTGTTTTGAAATAAAACTAATTATAAGTTGTGTTAAAGGATTTCTACTGTCAGCGTTATATTTATGATCGAACCGTCGAAGACGCAAGTCGTTGTTCCATCAGTTTGAAAAATAGACATTTTCTCACCACGCCATAAATTTCTCAAAACCGATAGAATTAGCTCTTATTTTAATCATACATGAAAGATCAATTGAGTATATGCAGTTAGATGTAGTGTCGGGTAAAAATGTCGAACAGACGGTAATTGATACATTTTCAATTTACCCAATTTTATTCGTTTCTCCCAAACAGTATTTTAGACGACGTGGGAACCAACACGTTTACGCATACTGACAAGTTTTATAAATTTGACGCAGACATGTATTTTTTGTGTTTCAGCTTTAATATGTTTGCCCTTTGCCCAGATCTTGTCCCCTTAAGCTGAAGGTAAACGGGCACCGGATCGGCGGATGGGAGGGGGTTATAAAGTCAACTGGTTTTATTGCAGCTATTTTTCAAACAAGTAAGTTGCATATTTGTGCGATAAACAGTCACGGACACGATTGCCTTTGGTACAGTTAAGAATTAAAAAAAGAGTCTGTGATGACCAAATCGTAATTATTTCCTATAAGACCCCGTTTGGGTTGCTGTACTTCCAAGAAGTCAGTACAGCAAATATTAAATTAAAAGAATTTTTGACTCGAGATTGAAAACTTAAACTTAAACTTTGGTCGCCATCGATTTTTTCTGGTTATTCTCGAACAGTATTTCTTTATTCCAAATTTGGTAAGCTTGCTTGTTTCTTAATGATCAAAATTTGAACAAAATCTGACCGATTTAATTTTTTAACTAGATTTATTTTGGAGAAATAATTGAATGTGAGAAAGTTTGTGTAATGTTTTGCACAATTATTAAACTGAGTAGGAGCAATATATTTGCATTGTTTGACGAAGAATGTTATCTGCGAGCTTAGATGTTGCAAGTCAAGATTAATCGCTTTATAAAAACTCAATAAAATGTCTATTATTATAGCCTGTACTTTCATCTTCTCGTTTTTGCCTCATGAGTCAGTCATTTTAACAAGTACAAAATGATTGAAAAGTCAGTTTAATTAGAGTAAGATAAACAAAATGGCGGTAAATAAAAAGT
Organism: Callitettix versicolor; assembly: GCA_022606455.1. Classification (NCBI taxonomy): domain Eukaryota; kingdom Metazoa; phylum Arthropoda; class Insecta; order Hemiptera; family Cercopidae; genus Callitettix; species Callitettix versicolor. The sequence goes on from CM040186.1 coordinate 80,199,861, forward strand.
CGCACTCTTTTAAATTTTTGCGGTACTACCAATATCCATCTCTCCCACAAAACTCTTTTCAGAACAAAATCTGAAAAATTGGTATAAATTGTTCATACTTGGGAAATATTTTGTGTGAGAATTCATAACTCAAGGCATTGTAGCGAAGTTGTACGAGTTTAAAAAAAATTATGATCACGTAATGAAAAATATTCCTTTTCTGGAAGTAAATAAAAAAATGCTCCTGTCCGCAGTTTTTGACATTTTGTTTTCACAAGGCCAATATATTTCACTCTGTTTCTCTCCCTCTCTCTCTCTCCCTCTCTCTCCTCTCTCTCTCTCTCTCTCTCTCTCTCTCTCTCTCTCTCTCTCTCTCTCTCTCTCTCTCTCTCTAAATAAATATATATATATATATATATATATATATATATATATATATATTATATATTATGACCTGGCAAAGAACGCAATAGACTCAGAAATTATAGGAGACAGAGCAATATTCAGAAGTACAATATGGCAACTTGAGTTGTGGGAGAGTAAAAGACCCACGTGCAGGAGAGGAAGAGAGTGGACGCAAGAGGACAGAGAAAACTACTCAAGGAAAATGAAGGAAGCATGGGCTAAGAAGTTGATTAAGCGTACCCTCTAAATGGGCTATTCGAAATATATATATATATATATATATATATATATATATATATATATATATATTGTTTTATGATACATTACCTACATTTTTTTAATGTAAATCAATGTAAGAGACAGATACAAATAATACAGATAACCATAGCCAATTATGGTCCGCAACTTGTACTCCAGGCCGGAATCCACCTCTCTTTTTTTGAACCAACATTTGCCCGAGCTGCAGCTGACCTAATTAAACTAATTATTTGCTGGAAAATGGACATTTGAACGGTGATGTTAAGACACATGGCCATGAAATGAGCACAATACTGACTTCTAGAACACGCTTTGAGGGGTTGTTAAAAATGTTATTTGCTTGTATGTTTCAGTGTTAGCACTAGCGATGTCTGGTGTATTGAAAAATTGATTCTGTTAATAACTTCCACAAATTATTTACACAGCTAAATCAGTTTAACAGTTTCAAAATGTGGTTTTCAAAATATTTAAAAAAATCTTAACTTTTCAATTTATACTTTTTTGAAAAACTGATTTCGCAAACGTAATGAGCGTTAAAATCAGCATAAATCTTTAATGCTATTTGTGAAAATTGAAAACAAACTTTTGCGAGTGTGTCCAACGCTTTTTTCTTTTGTGGACTCATATTTTCAAAAAGTTATGAATGTAACGAAGATCAAAATTTATTTTTGTATCATTATACAAAAATAAACCTTGACCGTCATTACATTCATAACTTTTTAAAAATATGAGTCCTCAAAAGAAAAAAGTGTTGGACACACTCGCAAAAGTTTTTTTTATGGGAACTTTACTATGTGTAACATTATGTATGTTTTTAGGCTCGAAATACCTAAAAACTGAACGATGAAAATTTATTATCTAACTTTCCAGACTAAAATATATTTGTTTTCTGTAGTACTACTGTTAGGAAAACGTAAACGCATTTTCTTGGATTAGATTAAAGTTAAAAGTTTTTCGAAAACAATATTTGACCCAGATATAAATCGTGTACTATATATTTCGAAATTATTATCCTTTTAATAGTAGCACATGAAAGAGAGTCTGTATACTAATTACTGCCCCAGTTTAGCTTTGGAAGGTCGACCATGTTGATTTAACCATTAGTTGTGTCAATAGCACCAACTCCTAAGACGTCACGGCCATTTCGATCCAGTAGACCAGCGTGCACTGCCTAGTCCATAAACAAACATTTAGGTTACGAAATCGTTGCTAGAATAACTTTTCTGAAATTTCTTAATTATAGTTTCCCATTTATATTGTTCTGTTACTAAGGGACATATCTACCTACCCGGTTCGCTGAGCCTGCTTCCGGTGTGCGGTTTAGCTGCGAATTAAGCCGCTATGGGACCGTGAAATCAATATCACCTCAAATTTTAAAAACCTAAACAGTTGTTTGGAGAAATAAGCTGATTAGTGGAGGAAACAAAAATTGATGTACGTCTTGTTATCGTCATTGTGGCGAATTTCTTAAAACTAACAACATTGAATAAGTATTTACAAGGATATTCCAATAAGCAAACGAATTCGCTTATATATATATATATATATATATATATATATATATATATATATATATATATGTGTGTGTGTGTGTGTGTGTGTGTGTGTGTGTGTGTGTGTGTGTGTGTGTGTGTGTGTGTGTGTGTGTGTGTGTGTGTGTGTGTGTGTGTGTGTGTGTGTGTGTGTGTGTGTGTGTGTGTGTGTGTGTGTGTGTGTGTGTGTGTGTGTGTGTGTGTATATACACCGTGACAATCATAAAGTCCATAATTTCCTTTTGAACTTATACTTTTTTAAAAAATATTATTCACTATAGTATGATTAGTGTTAAAATATTCATAAGTTAGTAAATTTATATTAAAAATACCCAAGTACAGAGATCTTCCAGACGTGTCTAAATAAAAAATTATAAATTTCATATGATTCTCAATCTGCTTTCATGAGAGCAATTTGTTTTGAACGGATTTTATCAGCGTTAAATTTGTTGAAGCTATTAACAAAATCAATTTTCGTGCAAATTTGAACAAAATCAACACAAAATAGTATTTTAAAATTTCAAATTAAATTAAACTTTAAAAAGTGAACCCTGATCCCCGTCAGATTAATTTTCATATTTTCAAACATATTTGAAAATTTAAAATGGCTAATTTTTGCAGATTGAAATGCTGATTACTATGATAAATTCAGATATACAAGTATAATGTGAAAGTGTTACTTTTTAAAAAAAATACGATAGCCGCCATTTTGAAAGTGTTATAACAGTTTTTGCTGCGTAGCAAACTGGTATTGCTACAAATAGATTTTTTGCCAAGTTTTGAATGAAATCTGATCAAAATTTAATCGCTGTGGTGGTAAAAAAAAAACACACACGCACAATCTTAAAAAAAGTAAACTAATTTTCAAGATCGGCACTCATTTCAAGGTCCCCGGGGGATCTGGGCCTTACATTGATGCCCGGCTTAGTTTCCAATGGAAATGCGGTAATAAAAGTTGCTTTGACAAAGGTTAACATGCGTATTGTTATTACACCGTCTAAGGCAGAACGCTGTTGGCCTACCATTATAGACGTTTTACAGAGGAATGTCGACTAAATAATAGAATTTATATTTAGTCGAGGCCAAGTCGGGTGACAAACGTAGACAAATCTTTGCCTTTCCTTCCAGCTTACTTCTTAGTTAAACGTGTCCGCTGGTTTCTTCTACAGGTTAGACTTCTTCAACACTTTGGTCGTGCTATTCACAGTTGCTTAAAGTTCCAGGTAAATGTGAACTATAACAAATGTTAAACGTTCAATTCTTTTATTTAAAAAATCACTGCAATTAAAGCAATAAGAACCCAAATAAAACGAGAAAGTCGTTATATTTCGGATAATTTCAGTTCGTGAATTATTTACAAAAAAACCACTACGGCGGTCAAGGTTTATTTTTATTTCCGAACCTTTAATAAAATTTGTAATTGTTTATAATTTTACTTTTTCCCTAAACGACGACAGTACGAGATAATGAAAAAAATCGAATGTGAAATTCGATTAATGTATCTGATATAAAATGTACCTTTAAGTAAAAAAATGTTGTTTTATTTGGTCATGTAAAACGAATTGACTGATATTAATGAACTTTGGCGTTTAGTTTTAGTTTCAAACAATAATATTCAAGAAATTTTGGCCAGCACACTCGTTAAACAATCAAATTTTGCTCAAATTTAGAGCATATGTACCAAAACTGTGAATTTGTGTAGGACTACCAAAAAGGTTTGGGAGCTATCTAGAAAAAACTGAAATATCGATTCTTCAAATGACACTAAAAAACTCAAATCATTGCAGCACATTTGGAATTAAAAGTATTTATTTCAGTTTTTTAAATAAAAAAAAAAATAAACTGATTGCCTTTGGGTTTGTTTTTATCCGATTCACTCTTAAGTGTCGCTTTGTTTTTTTGGGAAACAATTTATTTGACCGAGCGAATGATGTCTCCATTTCCGTTTGGCATTTGGTTTGTTTGTTTGTTTCGCAGTTTTGGCCAAACACAGTAAGCGGTTGTTCTGAAATTTGGTACAAAGATATCTTGTATAAAACCAAAGGACTTCTGTGTAACATTTTGTCCTATTTATTTTCGTTTTGAGATGGTGGCCTTTGGTCTAACAATGGCGAGTGTTCGCAATTTTAATCGAGCGCATTGACCGATTGTTTTGAAATTTAGTACGAAAGTACTTTGTATAAAGCCCAAAAAACGTGTGTAAGATTTTTTCCCCATTCACTTCCGTTTTAGTTTGGCGGGCGTTTCAATGTGATTCAACGTTGAGGTAAGTTGCTGGTTATTTCCTGTAATACTGGCTGAACAGCAAAGACTGTCTTAATTTTGACCAGTAACATTTTCCGTAAATATTACGGTTACCGTTTAAATTGCTGTACTAATTAAGCATATACTGTTCCTTGTATTACTAGTTCTTTGAAAACAGGTGATTATGAGAAATATAAGTTTGTTTTTGCTATCTTAAATTTTAAAATTTTGTTGATCATTACATACGGAGGCAGCTAATGTAGGCGATCCCACCGTACCTCTAGTCAACAAAACCGTAGGATATCTGGCAACCTCCCAGTGTACCTTAGTTAAACCAATACTTGCGGGGCTCTGTGTGGGCGGACCTCCTCATTTTATGAAACTCGTAGGATTAACACCAATAAGAATAAAATCAGAATGAGCGGAATCTCACTGAATAACAAAAAGCTGGCCAACCTCCGCGATAAGGGTTGAAGAAAATGAAAGTTTTGAAAGGGAATTAGCAGAACATTCATCTGCAAGCACCTCAGTAATGAACTGGGAAGTCACACATTAGAAGTGGAGGAGTTACCTACCACGAGTCATAGACTTTATGAAGAGACTAAGGTTGGAGAGCGTCTCAGGGATATAGAGAGGTGGCACAATAGGTCTACAAAACTGGTACTGCAATAGTTAACCATAGAAATTCATTCATTTTCTTATCGTTTTATCGTGGTCTGATTGCCACTGATGATGCTGATAGTTGTGGTCAGTCAGAATGTATTATCAGCTATCAGACTTTCTAAGGTGTAACCAGCTTTATTACTTTGCTTTCTCTAAACCTATGCAATCATCACGTTGACCATTGCTTCCTCATCTTTATGCTGCCCTTTATACTACCTGTATACATAACTCTGTCTGTAGGAAGCCGTATGCCTCAATAATGAATGCTTCCTTATTGTTAATGAAAGTGCAGGCATTATAACAGGTATATGCCTCGTTCAGTAAGATGTAGCTAATTATAATACGGATTCAGTCGAGTTAAAACAGAACTTGTTTTGTGCGTTCCAAAACTCTTTGTACGCCTACATACCTTAGGTGTGTGGTTTCAGATAATTCTTTCCTGAGGGGGTCGTTTCATGGTCACAGTTTTGCACGATTGTTGTAAATTTTAGGAAATAAAGTAATTATTATCGAATTTCAGTTAGAAAATGAGCTTTTGGAGCAGCCTTCATGGTAAAATGAAGCACCAATCCTGACTTGACCTTTACATCTCTGTTTAAAAGATCGTTAAATAAATATATAATCATTGGTCGCAATTTGATTCGATGTAATTTAAATTGGCTCAAATCGATTTAGTAATAGCTTGAATAAGTTCGTTACAGATCTTAAGAACTTGTCTTACTGTTTTATGAAAATCAAATCTCACTATTATAATCACCATTAAATGTGTATAAATTAGCATTGAAAATTTTGAAAATTCATTGAAAATGCGAAAATGAACCTAACGGTGGCCAGGGTTCGTTTTTGTATTTTTATAAAACATAATTTAAAAGTTTAAAATACAGATATGTACATATTTTAATGCTGATTACGACGGTGAAATCTGAATTCAAAACAGTTTAATACCCGGTAAGTTCAAAAAGTTCCCGGAATGAAAATTTGATCAATGAAAATGTGTTGGAATTACGTATAATATTTTAACCTTAATGTCCTTCAGGATGCTCTCCTTTTGCATGTATACACATCTTCCACCGTTCATAAAATTGTTTGTGACACTTCTGAAAGCTATTTTTGGAAATTTTGTTTAGCCACTCGTTGCATTTTCCATGACATTCTTCGAACAGCAAAACTATCCCTTCAGTGCCATTTTCACTCGTGGAAACAGATAAAAATCCGGTGGTAAAAACCTTTACTATTCTCAAAATGTTAGTCTCCTAAATGGAAATCAAAACCTTCGCTTGGATAGAAACCGGGGTAAAGTGAAGTTAGAGGTGTTTTTTTTTTACCAGGGCTTGATCACTATAATTTATTCCTGAAGGGAAAACCCAGATAACAAAGTACTGTACACAAACGGCTACGAGATGCAGTTAGATTGGTTTTTGTTACGTGATAATGTCTTCGTCACAATGATCGCTGATGGTGAAACAATAAATTGCCAAGCACAATGTTACCACTCTGGAACACCCTCCCTGTTCTCCCAAACTTGCACCGCCGGATTTTACCTGTTTCCACGACTGAAAATGACATTGAAGGGACATCGTTTTATTGATTCAAAAGAGATAGAAAATGCGACGAGGCGGCTAAACGAAATTTCTAAAAATTTTCAAAAGTGTTTTCAACTAAAAACAAAGTGTACGAACTGTAGAAGAAGTGTATACATGCAAGAAGAGAGTGTTTTGAACTGAAAATAAGGTTAAAACATTATAGTACTTTTGTATAATGTTTACAAATACACTTATATGGTATTTATATTTAGCATTGTCCAATTTCGGGAACTTTTTGACTCTACCTTGTATACGAACATTATTGTGATATTTTTATCTTTTCACAATTCTCTTCAATTGTATCAGCGAGACAGTTGCGTGCCGCGATTGTTTAGACATTTAAAAAGGCATTGTTTTCAAACGGTGATTGTTGAGACAGCGCTATGTCTTCGTGACTTCAGAGTGAGTGCATGCCGGTGACTAAGCACATGACATTACAAACTGTAGTTTGGCATGGAAGCAGCTGGCTTACCGTGCGATGACATCTTCATTAGCCACCTCCCCTCCCTCCCGTACCTCCTTCCCGGTTGCAAAAGTAGTGTTCAGTTTGGTCGCAAGAAGTAACAGTTCATTGTTATAACCTTGTAAGTGATTTTTGTGACAAAGCTATTCTCTCGAGAATATGATATTGTTATATCACGACACGAATATCTCGCGTATGTTTTACAAGTTTTCAACTGATTATGATAAAACCAGTTGTTTTATGCGCTCAAAAAATAAACTTTCATGCATGATCTGTTTATTATAAATTAAACTAGTAAAAAGTTCCAATATTTTAAGAGTTTTTAAAATAATAATGAACAAAATGGTTACTTAACTCTTCTTTTAAGTGATTTTAAATTCCAGATTGCTAACCATTGTACGAGTAAAATAATTCTTGTATAATATCCAAATCTTTTCCTTGCGCGTATCGTTACAATTAAATTCGTCCCATTTTGAAGTATTTGTTCTGTGAGCGTATCGTTTTTCCCCTGGTAGTTTGCTAACCTGACGTGGGAACACTCGTACTTTATCGGGTTTGGGACCGTCATAAACCAATTGACCGTTACTAGGATTCATGGTTTAAAATCCGTTTGGTGTTTGAAAAAGTCATATTTCGGAAAACTGAGTTCTCTAATCTGTTCCATCTTTTGAGGTAATTATATACTTTTTCTTTTGTTGCGCGCGCGCGCGCCTGTGTATATGTGTTTTAGTTCACTTACGTTCGCAACTTTAGTCCTATCTGATTCAAACTTTGTACGAAAATTGTTTATGGTAATAGCTTAAACAAGTTCGTTAAACAACAAAATTTGTTTAAAAGTTTCAAAATGGCGGCCATTTCAAATCTGTAGAAGTCCGTAACTTTCTTGTCGTAAATATTTTTGAAAATCCGAATTTGAAAATCCGAACCCAGAATCAGCGTTCAATTCTGCATAAATTAGCATTTTGAATTTTCAAAATTCTTGGAAATGAAAAAGTTTTATTACAGCGGTCATTGTTCATTTTCATATTTTCAATGTAATTTGAATGTTTATAATGGTGATTATGATGACGAAATCAGAATTTCAAAAAGGGTAAGATAAGAAACAAATGTACTTTTGGAAATTTGCTTCTATCACGTCAGCGAAACAGCAGTATGTCGCGATTATTTATTTATTTAAAAACCCAATATTCTCTTACTGCTGATTCTATTCTGTACTCCTTCAGAGCACTCAAACATATATTTTTCTCTTAAGTTTATACTTTATTCGAGTTAGAATAACGAAGTGGAAGGATCGGTGTTAACGGCAATCTTATAACAGTAATTACAGTCTCGAACCTATGATTTTTAGATGCTCAAGTTTAAATTCGGTGGCGTAGCAGACTGAACAATGCCAAAACACATCGGACACGCTGGCCCTAAATGTTGAATCAAAGTGTACATTTATCTTCCTTATTTCTAATTCAAACAGTTGAACAACAATGGTGACAAAAGTCCTTGTTTAAGCCTTTAGTTCATTTTATACAACTGTAAAATACACAAATGCCATGATTATTCTAAGCTATTACCTGCGTGTACTTGTAAAGCTTGTAAAGCTGTATTTTATAAATTAACCAACCTTTGACCTTCATGTATTATTTCTGAAAGTTCCGAAGGTCATCGTGTCAAGACAGACAAACATGGACGATTGTCTTCCCGTGAGAATCCCGAAAACAATTCTCTTTAATTGTGTTGCTAGTTTGGACGTGTTGAATCTTCTTTTAATGTTTTCCCACGCATCTTCTTCAGTTCTAATCTTATTCTGTTTACTTTCGAATTTTTATTATTTGCAAATATCGCTGCGATCGTTAAGAGCCGTAGTTAGAATAAAATAAACTTTCAGTTTTTAGTTAACTGAAAGTTGTTTTTAACTTTCCTTTGTTATTTTTTCACTAAATCGTTTTACTAAAGCGGATTTTACAAAATCGTTATCTTATACAAAATGTAATACTTTTCGTTTTCAAAATAGTAGTTCTGTGATCAATACAGAAGATAACATACTGTAAATCAGTGTTTCCCAAAATGGGACCTACACCTCACTGGGGGAAGGGGCAATTCGAAAATGGACTCGTCCAGAGTTTAAGTTAACCGTATAGCGACTCTTAAACGCTGACCGAGTTGGGTAAAAAGTAACTTATGTTCGCAATGTTAATAGCCGGGATCTCAGTTTCTGCACCAACGCTGTGTGTGTGTGTGTGTGTGTGTGTGTGTGTGTGTGTGTGTGTGTGGTGCGTGCGCGCGCGTGTGTGTCTAAAATCGTTAAATTAGAGGCCGCCATCTTGAAACGGAAGTGAATGAGAACAAATCTTATACATAGTCTGGGCTTTATACGAATTAATTTTCTACCAAATTTCAAAACAATCGGACAATGCATTTTACCGAAACTACGTAACAAGTAAACATACAAATCTAATTCCAAAAGGTCGAGTTGAAACAGAGACCTCGTTCGGTCGTCAGTTATCAGATCTTAATATAAAGTTTAATTAGTTTACCTTTGTATTATTGTGTAAGCGTGCACTAGATGGGATTTTAAAAATTCAACCCTTAAAGGGATAAAAAGGGGTTGTTGTCGGAAAAAATTGTTGTTAAACTTGTCGCTTTTTTTTTGGTGTTCAATAGTCGGACGTTAAAAAAAAAAAAAATACAACAAACAATAGTTGTGTCGCTGACGTGACCGAAGCGAATTTTCAAAAAGTAACACCACTGTATCATATAACTATCATGTTCTATCTTAGGCCAAGACATATTGGAGTCTTTATTGAAAATCAGATTTCACCATCATAAACAGCGTTAAAATTTGCACAACCGCCGCCAGGCAATTTTTGTCTTTTCGCTGATTACGATGGTGATTTTTTTAAGAATAAATTTTTTGCCAAGTTTGAATCAAATCGAACTAAAATTTTAACGCTAAAGTGCTTAGCCTATTTAAAAACACACACAATTTTAACGACCCCCTTAAAATATGTTCTAGAGTTCAGAGTCAGTGCTGAATGAATACATTGTCCTGGATCTGGATCCTACCATGATGGCAGTTCCAATGGTAATTCACTAAAAATTAGGTCAATTTCTGCGTGAAATGACGTGCCCACTTTACCGCGTGCAATCTGCCGATCAAGTTAAACACCGTCCAGCGCCAATTAACGCCAATTGCAGCATTTAACCCCAGATTAATCAGGTTAACTTGAGGTCGCCTGGTAAGGTCAACGGAGCTGGTAGATTGATACTTCTTATTGCAAGTCACAGATGAAGCGTAAAGTAGTGTCGTTCAATCTGTGTTCATTCTCGTACCTGTCTCTTTACGTGCATTTTGAGGTTAATATGTCTTGTAAAAGAATAACAAACTAGTTCGATATAAAATGTTAGAAATGGCCGCTGCGCATCAGGTGAGTGCAGTTGTAGTTTTTTTTTAATGGTGCGCAACTGTTTAGCGGACGGAATGTGAGAGTTTGTTTCAGAAACACAAAGTTGTGGAAAATTAAGAGATATTTATAATGTTAGGCGTATTGGAATACAGTTTACAACGCTACACTCTTCGAGCAAAATCTGATAAACCGATTTTGATAAATTAAGCGAATTTCATAAAGTAAAAGACGACCTTATATGGGTCCTTTAAATAGGCTATTATGTTTTCCCATGATAGGTTGTTGTTGGTAACACAATATTAGCGTCTAAACAGTAAGTCGGGTGGTTATGAAGCTAGGCAGTTATGTTTGGTGTCGAGCCTGAAGTAACTGTTTCGATCATATTTAATTTAAAAATTGTGTTTGGTTTGTAAACATTCCGTTTGATGCAATGAAGAATTAATATTAACGTTACGTTAAAATTTAAATTGTCTCGGCTATCCTTAAGCGGCTCTGTCTGTTGTCAAGCATTCTATAACATTTTTTTAAAGTCGTAAGTGTAGTGTTGTAAGTGTAAGTGTGTATTAGACTCGGGTACCGCGAGGGACGTCTAAATCCTCTCAATAAGTGATTAAAAAATATAATCACTTATAATAGATTAATGAATTAATCAACTTAATTAGTAAATAATATTAAAAAATATTGAATTATGTCCTGGATTGGCAGTACCCGCACAGCGTTGCTCATGAAATTCAAATATTTTCAGCTAAATATTTAATTACAATTAATTGTACTTAGATTAAGCGCGTTATAAATATATACCATATTGAGTTTCCCTTGAATCGCTATTTTCTTCTAAACTTTTATTCAATTCATCTCTCAGTTCTTGTCTTTCTTGATAAGCTGTACACATTTCAGAAACACTGGTACGATTTTTTTGCCCCCTTTGCATTCAGTCCGCCTCTTCAACAATTGCCTTCATCATTTAGACTAGCATTTGGTCTCTTTTTGAAACTTTATCCATTTTTTAAAATTCTAAAATCTATACAAAACCCTTTCTGCTACGTGAAATTGCCTTTTATAACCTAAAATAACACCTATAACATCACATACATAACATCACAAAATAACACGTGATACATAACATATGTTTAAATATTGTCACATAACATCTGTAATAAGCCTACAACACTTGTATATAATTGTAGTTTCTATTGTTATTATTACAAGAACTTATATGTAATAATATTTCGCTTATTTTATTCATTTAAGAGTTTTAAACTTTGAATTCTACTATTGTTTTATTTTATACCATTCTCGCTATACAGTATGCGAACTAAGTAGTCTATACTCGTATATGGTCAAGTCGCTTGATTTTGTAATACATATTATTTGTAACTCACAGCTATGGTAACCAGCTGTTTCAGCCATCAGCTGTTTCACGTATTACTTTCGTTATATTACTATCAGTTCGATTTCATTGCACCATAAAATTTGCCATTCCTGGTGTAAAAAAGTATCTACTGTACTTCGAAAAATCTAATTAGTTATTTTTAAATCACGTTTCGTGGTTCTGTCCGATTTTTTCTGTCCACTTACGTTGAAAATTTCAGATTGCGTACTACAGATTTGGCTGTACATCGTGTACACATAAAATAACACAAAAGACACACACACACACTTACTTTCATTAATATAATATTAAGCATGTGTGCAAAGTTTCAGGAAAATCTGTTAAAAATTGATTTGGTTTAAACAAGCAGGCCTTACGAGTAGAAAAACGTTGGAAAATTGTATCTTTATGAAATTGTAATTTCTGTTCATTATTTTTGTTCACAGGTAAGACATTATTGGATATGGCTAAAGTACACCACAGTAACAGAAAGTAAGTTTTGCATCATTTTAAAAAATATGCAGCTTAATTTTATATTAATTTGTAAGTGTAGCTTTATGTTCGTTACACTTACAACCCTACACTTACGACTTTAACACTTTACACTCACACTTACATTTAGGGAGGCGATAATAGCCTGTGTGCTTTTCGCCTTAAAATAACGACAACATTGTGTTCGTATTGTTGCAAACTAAAGTTCCATTAACTGGCGAATTTTATTGCAGTGATCATCCTTGTAAAATCATACTGAATACCAGCGAAATTCGTTCAACGGTTCCAAATCTTTAAACTTCGTAACGCTTTTGTTTAAAGTTTGTTTGAAAATCTGAGTTCACCATGCGTTAAAAATTTAGCATGCGTTAAATTAGTATTTTGAATTTTTAAAATTATTTGAAATTAAGGAATTTTTTGTCGACGGACAGGGTTCATTTTCGTATTTTCAGTGTAATTTTAAAGTTTAAAAACCTAATATATGCAGATTTTATTGTTGATTGTGATGGTGAAATCGGAATTTAGTAAACGGTTAAAAAAAACATTTTCGAAAATTCGCTTCTATCACGCTCGTTTCATAAAATGCGTGCGGCGATTATTTTATTGTTAGTAGTGAGGAGTTGAAAAAGAAATCTCTCCCCGTAATGTCCGGTTATGGACAAGTCGGGAGATACTGTTAGGGGTCACTGGAAGGTCACCCTACAACGGCACTGAATGGATGCGTGTGTGTATGGTGTGACGGAACGTAGTATATACACTGCATAGCGACGCGGCGAGGACAGTGGTTTTTTTTACCCGTAACGTACTCGGCGGTCACGACTTTTGTGCCGGTGAAAAGAAGTAACGCTTCCTCACGTGCAACCGTCATTATCGAATGTATGTCACGTCAAAACTGCGACAACGAGTTGAGTTTTTCTAACAATTAGCGAATTTTTTTTAGAAAGTAATTTACTGCGATCATCGTCATGACAGAATTTAAGAGTATCGCACAGACTTTTTTACATTAGATTAATATGTGCCTTATATGTAGGCTTACTGAATTAGCGATGCGTGTCAAATAGTGTGGGCAAAACCATTACCAAACACAATCGGTACATCAGTTTCTAATCCACGCAAAGCGGTCATTGAAAATCTTAAAACTTTATATAAAGTAGCATTTTAATAATGTTGACGTTTCATTAAAGTACCTGTGTTCCGACTGCAATCTGACTTCATTTTCTTCTTTTTAAATGTTCGATTAAAAGAATACATTAGCGAATTTAGAAATGCTCTATAGCAGACAGTCGCTGCCAGACACAATGTTAAAATACGAACGCTGATCCCGATCTTTAGACCACTTTTTGAGAGGCCGTTAAACATTTTAATATTTTGAGTGTGTGTATTAGCACTCGCACGTTTGCAACTTTAGTTTCACTTTGATTAAAAATTAGTACAAAAATCAATTTTTGGACAAATTCGTTACCCAGCAAAATCTGTTCGTTTCAACATGGCGGTAATTCGAAATCTTAAAAAATCTATTTAATCTAACACTTTTTTTGAAAATCCGATTTTACCATTTTTGTCAGCGGTAAAACCAGCGTAAATTAGCATTAGAAATATTCAGATTTCATTACAATTACGCAATTGAATCTAACGACTGTTAGGTTTCATTATTGTTTTTTCAAAGCGGTTTTAAAGTTTACAATGCTAATTTGTGTCCATTTGATTTAAACTTGGCCTCAGAATAAATTCTGATAATACTTTTGATCAATTCGTTATCCATCAAAATCCGTTTCAATATGGCGGCGAGTCCAAATATTAATTAATCTTGCTGGAAATGTGATTTTTATTGAAATTTGGAAATTGAATCTAACAGCGGTCATGATTCATTGTGTTTCACTGGATAGAGATAGCTGTTGCCCCAGGCTGAAGTAATGACCATCAATGACTGCGTTCGGGAGAATGTGAATACGGGTCTGTGAAAGCTGGTATTCATGTTTGTACCGACAATCAGGCAGCAGATAAAGCACTTTTGGGTCCAGCACTTCCTACAATTCGGTCCAGCCTCGTCTGTGAATGTCGGAAGAACTTTAATGCTCTGTTCCTCTTCACTGGGTTCAGGGGCATAAGGGGGTTGATGGTAATGAAAAGGCAGTGTAGGATCTGCATCTGGGTTTATCGGACCTCAGCCGGCTTTACGGGTTTCTCTATCGTTGGTTGGGCCTGTTACAAATAGGTGGATTAACAAGCAACACGAGGCAAGATGGACTAACCTTAGCATCTTTTGGGTAAGGTTCATTGTGGAGGAATTAAAATCAGGTAGACGTCTTGGGCAGAGCACAACTTGGGAAAATCATGGGACTCATTACTGGGCATTGTGGTCAGAGGGTGCACATGAACAGGATAGGTATGTACCACGGAGAAACTGTGTGTAGTTTATGCAGTAAAGAGGAGGAAACTGCAGAACACGTAATATATGATTGTAAGGCTCTTGTTAGCAGGAGTCTAAGGCTTTCTGGTTTCCAGGATCCATTTCAGGGACCTGAGCTAGTCGGTGGATTGTTGGAACTTACTAAAGGTACCAATCTGTTAGACTAGTACTTATAGGTGTATTTGTACACTAGTTTCGTCGATCGCAGTGCTGGGGTTTATAATATCTTCCTCCGGTATATATATATATATATATATATATATATATATATATATATATATATATATATATATACAAGGAGTCAAGTCAACAACGTCGTGGATCGCACAAGTCAGAATAGACCTACATGACGCAGAAATAGACTCAACAGACGTTGAAGACAGGAACGCATACAGGAGAAAGATGCTGGGTTGGAAGGTCCCAGAGAATGAAATCCCAAAGAGAGCAGGGGTAAAATGGACGGAGCAGCGGAAGTTTTTTTTTGGTGTTTGACGTCCGACTATTGTGCACACTTGGGCTAATGCAGACGATGGGATGATTTATAGCGTATGAAAATGCCAAGCCCTCGCCGGGAATCGAACCCGGGTCCTCGGGGTGAAAGCCTAGTACGCTATCCACTAGGCCACCGAGGCGGCTTAGGAGCGGAAGAGGATCCATGGGGACAGGATTAGGGAGGTGTGGAGGGTTAGAAGGAACAAGACATGAGTCGGAGTGCTTTGCGTGATCCAACAGGGTCTATACGCAAATAAAAATAATAATAATAATATATATATATATATATATATATATATATATATATATATATATATATATATATATATATATATATATATATATATATAATGTAATATAAATATAATTTCAGTGGATTTTCAATGT
Organism: Callitettix versicolor; assembly: GCA_022606455.1. Classification (NCBI taxonomy): domain Eukaryota; kingdom Metazoa; phylum Arthropoda; class Insecta; order Hemiptera; family Cercopidae; genus Callitettix; species Callitettix versicolor. The sequence goes on from CM040186.1 coordinate 80,215,539, forward strand.
AAATTTAAAGTTTAAAATGCTAATTTATGTCACTTTGATTCAAATTTATCCTAAAAATGTATTATCCAAAAATTAAAGTGCCTTTGACAAGTTCCTTATCCTGCAAAATCCTTTCAGTCGTTTCCAAATTACGCCCATTCAAAATTTTTAAAATCAATAAAAATATTTAACTTTTTTTCTTACAATTATTTTTTAGAATCTTAGTGCCATTATAACAAACGTTAAAATTTACGTATATTACGATTTAAGATTTTAAAATTCGACGTAATTTTAAAAGCTAATTACGCAGATTTTAACGCTGATTAAGATTGAAGTAAGATAAAATAGTTATTGTGATATTGTTACTTTCTGAAAATTCGCTTCCATCAAGTCAGTGATGTTCGCCGACTGCTTCTAAACAGGAATTTTTAGTGATACTGTAATTGTTGCAGATTGTTATGATTATTAGAGGAAGTTTTGCGATTTGATGTAAATCCAACACAGATTTCCAAAAATTAATCGACGACCGATCCTGTTCTGTAATCCATGTTACTAGAACACACATCTGTGGCTGCTAATCTTGATGTTCTTCCACAAATCCTCAAGACTTTCTCGGGCAAATCATACTTTCTCCGTCTCAAATCGCCGCCAGTCACTTTTCGGACAATAGCCTGTACTATACGCTGGGATAACGTGCACATTCTTTGCCGCAAAGGATTTATTGAATATGAGTTAACATTCTGGACCGTTGAATGGGACTCGCCAAATCACTTTGTGATGGATCAGTGAAATGTCCATACAGGTTGTAAAACTAGGCTGGAACTTGCTGGACAGCGGTCGGGGTTTATTATGATGTAACTATACGTTCTGTAATGTTTTTTGTTTTAGTTGGTGGTTGATTGGGATATGAATTGAGTGTATTTCATTTAAACGTTATATCGTCCAGCAACGTATAGATTTAAGATAACGATCGATTTTTATATAATCGATTTTTAGAGCAAGTTTTAATCAAATTGGAATAAATCGTTCTGTTACAACTGAATTTATTTATAATCGACGTAATTCGTCAGATTTGATTTTTTTTTATTTTAAGGCGAAAAGCATATTGAGGCTATTATCGCCTCCCTAAGTGTAAGTGTGAGCGTAAAGTGTTAAACCCGTAAGTGTAGTGTTATAAGTGTAAGTGTGTGTTAGACTCGGGTACCGCGAGGGACGTCTAATCCTATCAATAGGTGCAGCTAATCCTCCTAATCCTCCTGCGGGGCCGAAGATTTCAAGTCACCCCCCCCCAAATATATATCCATCAAAGAAACTAGCTTTGCAGGAGACCTTCTTTCAACAATAATTGTTATATCAAAGGAAGTTTTAAACTGTTAAAAACACCGGGCAGTTTTATGACGAAAGTCTAAGCATACTTTGCAACTAGTATGAGTCCTTACTTTCAGTGATATTCGAGAATAGTGATAGCTGAAGCGTTGGAAATCATTTGTGTTGTCCTTAAAATAAAACAAAATTTTTAATCACTCATCAGCATAAAGAATAAATAAATGAATATATATTCTTTATAACAAGTAGGCATTGTATAACCTGGCATTGCGTAACTAGGCATTGTACAACTTGCCAGTTGTTCATAAGACAATGTAAGAAACGAAAGTGGTTTGAATAAATATGTTTTTAATTTTATGAATAAATAGTTAATTATTTTATGACATAATAAATCAAGAAGTTATTTGTTCTTACATACATTAAGCTACATATTACAGCGGGATAGAGATTTGCGACAATTAAAGTTGCACTTTCTTTGTTCTTTTACACTTTTTAGTATAATTACAATTAGTGTTGCAGAAACACTTAACAGAGCCTGGTCCGCTTACTGGTGAGTGTTTTTCCTGTAGCAGCAGTTTCAAGTCCAAGTTCTCGGTCAACACCGGGAACGTTTTCAACTCTTCTGGTGTACCGTAAACTGAAATCTTATCTCAATCGTATTATATTTCTGAAAGTTCGTGTGTTTATTATTCAATCACACGTTAACTACTGGACCGATTGAAGTGAATTTGGTATGAACATGGTTTAAGTACCTGTGATGAGCATAGACCTATTCCCGTTTACTGCTTACCCAGTCCAACTTAATTATTTAATTTTGTGACGTGTTAAATTCACAACGGTGACGTTTTATAGGTTTATTATTTATTGATAGGTAATAATAATAATAATTGTTTAAATTATTTTAAACGCAAACTTACCCAATCACACTTAATTATTTAGTATTTAGTTTTGTGATATGTGTTAACTGTACTTCAGTGACGTTTTAATAATATTTTATACTTCTTAATATAATGTTATAAATCTGAAATGTGTGTTTGTTTATTATTCAGTCACTTGTGACATTTTGAACGTTAGCGTTAAAGTGAATGAAGAATGATACCGAATAGGTGCTGACAAATCGCTACTATGCTATCAATGCTACCGAGAACACTGTTATAACTGCTCTTGAACTATCCTGTTCTCTGCTCACTGTTCAGTGTTCTCTTTCTTATCTGCTCTTTGTTTTACAAGGAAATTTACGCGTGCAAAACAATAATTACAGTATATTGAAAATTGAGTTAATTAGACTTAGTATTAATGTTTATTAATTAATAACGTATTTTTTATTTCACTATAACTAATAATTAAGGCATATTTGTTTTATTTTCTATTAATTAAATAGATTCTTTATACTTTTATTGATTGATTGTAGTTCAGGTGAGTAGCTAACATTTTATTATGTATTATTTTTATTATTATTTATAGACTTTTCCTTTACTTTATGAATTTGGAGGTTTATATTTCTTAAATTTTGTATTTATTGTTGTTTCATTTCACTTAGGCTACTGTGAAAACATGTACAAGTTTTTCCATTATTTTGATAACTATAAACATTATTTTGTTAACTTATTTTTTTAAATAATAATAATATTTATTTTTAACAAAATAATGTGTATTAAATTTAATTTCTTTTGCCGATACGTAATTGTTATGTCATGTACGGTAGTTGATATATATATATATATATATATATATATATATATATATATCTTTGTACAATGAAAAATATAAATTGTACGCACTTATTTTATTAATTTTATAATAAATCTCTATTTTCCTTTTAAAGTTTTATAGTAATAACTAGGTCTACTTTTTCGTTAGAAATTTACTAGCGTAATAAACAGCACTGAACAGTGAGCAGTTAGCGCACGGCATCACACAATATAAGTATTTATATTACATACATAAGTTACATTACTTAAAATGCGACACACACACACACACACACACACACACACACACACACACACACACACATATTCCACTGAAAGCAAAAATACACTCAACATACAATGGGGATGATATTGAAGTAATGTCGGTATAGTCTGGTTTATCTTGGCGCTTGACCTCGAGCTACAACTCCACCACTACAAGCTTATCCGCCTCTGTTTCAAGCGTTACGACAAATCAAACCAGTTATAAGTCCTGTTCTGCATGCTCCAGCAATATGACTAACAACACCGGCAAAAATATCGTATGCCAAACAAATTAAACTCCCTCACGTTCAATTAAACTGTTTAGAAGGAGCTCAAATGACGCCTACAAATTAAAAAAAAACTTACGGGTCACTATTTTTAAAAAGTTCTAGTTGGATATCTAGAAGAAAAAAATAAAGCACTCCGAACGGTAGGCATTGATTTTTTTTTATCTTTTTGAAATATCTGTATCTGAGCAACTACTACGAGTTTATTTTCAAAAATAAATCTATACGTTTTGTTTGGGCACCTACGTTTTTGAAGTATACATGACCAAAATCGTTTAAGACAATTTATAGAAACAATTTTTGTTCATTTTAATAGGGGGATGGGACAGATGCTTTGAAACTGAATTTTTTCCCCGGAGATTTTATTACATCTACATGTCAACTTTCTGTCGAAATCTGTGGATTCGTGTAATCTCCAATTAATGTTCACAGACATTAAAGTAGAAACCACCTTTTTTCCGGCGAAAAAGCAACATGGTTATCTTCGTCGAGTACCATCACCTTTGTTTACTCAGGTGAACTAGGAAACGGATAAACCCATAAAACATGAAAATGTGTTTTTTGCACGACCTCCATACTTCGGAAACGAAGTACCACCTTTTTTACTCAGGTGAACTAGGAAACGGATAAACCCATAAACATGAAAATGTGTTTTTTGCACGACCTCCATACTTCGGAAACGAAGTACCACCTTTTTTACTCAGGTGAACTAGGAAACGGATAAACCCATAAACATGAAAATGTGTTTTTTGCATGACCTCCATACTTCGGAAACGAAGTACCACCTTTTTTACTCAGGTGAACTAGGAAACGGATAAACCCATAAAACATCAAAATGCGTTTTTTTGCAAGATCTTCATATTATTCAAAAACGCTAATATTTGAAAATCAGAATAGATTTTTCCAATTTTAAATTTATCACTGCCAAAACTAATCGTCTTAACACGTTTCGAATTAATACAAACAAAGAAGGTATACTGTATTCCAGACCACCCTGTATTCAGGTCATTTACCTATTCGTCACGACGATGATATCACAGTCTTTTGTTGTGGACAGTGTTCTAATTATTATAAACAAATACAAAACAGTGTTTTTGCCGAAGCTTGTTTAGAGACTTACGCTAAACCAGTTTTAAAGACAGTTATTTCCCGTTGAGGAATGTTTTAATAATACAAAAAAAAAAAAAAAAAAAAAAAAAAAAATACTGTACAAGGTGATTCAAGGTAGTAGGTGTACAAATACAGTTTTATAACACTGTTATTGTGAATAATAGTATTACATCACGTAAACGTTCTACGCAGTTTTGTCGATCAGCTGATTTATGTAAGAGCTATTAAACATTTAGTAGGTTTAAATTGTAGGTTGTTTGCTTATTACTTGACAATTTGTAACTCTTTAATCCTATAATATTAAACAAGTAATGTCTGTATATTTGTATGCACAGCTTATCTCGAAAACGGCTCTAACGATGTTTATGAAACTTTGTATATAAGTATTTTGTGGGGTCTGGAATTGATTACGCTAGGTCACGTGTTCGAAAAACAACGATAAACAGCGTTTTAAAATTATTTAAGCAAACAATATCCACATAGATTTGGCAATATCCTTTCTCAGTATTGCAAATTACGTAATAGCTGCTCAGTTGTAATTGCGATTTTCTTCAAGACTGATAATTTACGTAACTTTTTGTATCAGACATGCGCACACGCATACACCTATACATGGGATGTAACCTTATAGATAGGCTAATTATTTTAATTTGTTTCAAAACAATTACCTTTTAAAATTGGCAATTTATTTACCATTTCTAGTATTCAAGATGGCTCCCAAAAACGTCCCTCAAAATAACGAATACACTATCTCTAAACGAACTTCGCGTAAAAAGTTTGCATTTAAGGATCTACTAACTCCTGAATCAAAATATAAGCGTAGGTCATTTAAAGTCAGAGAACTGGCAAGAAATGGATGAAGCGCCTATGTTATCCAAATTTGGATTAAGTAATAAGGCTACTTCGCTCTACAGATAGTCGATATTGTTCCCTTTGGTGGAACAATATCGATACAGATCTTTGGGATCGATACAGATCGTTCCCTTTGGTGGAACGATTGTGATATTGGTATGGTATTTCCGGCAATGTTTGCCCGTTTAACCACTGGTGAACGGAATTAGTGGATCTTTCACTCGTAAGTGTCACCTTTTCAATACTTCTTTTCGCTTACGGAAAACGTTCGGAACAGAGAGAGTTTACGGAGTATTTTGAAAATTGACAATGGAGATTTATTTGTAAACTCTATGGATGAAGTTGAATTGCCTGAAGTGTTCATTGTTTGGCAAATGAAGATATTAAGGACACAGCAATATGCACATGTAAATGTGGACGTACTCAATGGTGATAGTATACATCAGTTTCCTGGAGAATAGAATGTGGATACGAGCTACGACAGCGTTAAAGATCAACCAGAAGTAGCACTTCAATTCATTCCTGAATTTTTCAGTTCTGTTAAGATGGCGTGTCTTCCACAACACAAATTGAAATTACAAAAGAAATGCAATAATAATGCTTTTACGAAACCTGGACGTCTCTGAAGGGCTGTGGAATGAAACAAGATTAAGAGTGAGTGAATTGGGCAATAGAATTATTAAAGCGAAGATCATTACGGGCGAATTTTCAGACAATGAAATTCATATATCAAGAATCACATTAGATTCAAGCAAAAGTCAACTTGGATGCACCGCACAGAGGCAACAATTTTCCTGTAAGGTCAGCTTTCGCTATGACTATTCATAAAGCTCAAGGTCAGACATTTCAAATGGTTGAAATTTATTTATTAATTTCAGTTTTTATGCGTGGCATGCTGTATGTAGCTTTCTCCAGGGTCAAAAAGCGAAGTGGATTAAAGTTCCGTTGCCCTCAGAGAATAATCGCCAAACTAGAAACGTTGTACGGAAAGAAGTTTTGAATGTAATACCAGCAATTTGGAAAACATTAGAAATATTTATTTTTTTTTAATGAGCACCTTGAAAATTTTGATGATTTATTTTATTTTTATTAAAATATACATACTTTAAATCAAAATAATAATGTTAGTATTTGTGCTTATAAATTGTTTGTAAGGCCTATTGTTTTATGTACTCATAATAATGTGTGTGTGTGTGTGTGTGTGTGTGTGTGTGTGTGTGTGTGTGTGTGTGTGTGTTTCAAATTTGATTTGAATTTGGCACAATAATAGATTTTGGTAATAGCCTGGACAAGTTTCTTTAACCAGGAAAAAATCGTTCTACATTTTCACAATGGCAGCCTTTTCAAATCTTTAAAAAATCATAATTTTTTGTCTTATAATGTTTTTAGAATTCTGATTTTACAATCGTAATCAGCGTTAAAAAAAGGGCATAAATTAGAATTTTGAATTTTCAAATTCCGTTGAAATTAAGAGACTTAATTTTACGGCGGCCAGATTCTATTTCGTATTTCCAGTGTAGTTTAAAAGTTTAAAATGCTAATATATGGGAGATTTTATTGCTGATTGTGATGGTAATATCATCAAAACTTTTAAAAAAAGGATAGATTAAAAAATTACTTAACGACGTGAAGATTGCTCCTGTCAGTCAGCGAGACAGCTGCGTGCCGCAATTGTCATTACTGTTTAATCAGACATTTGCAATCGTTTCTGTTTATAGAAACAATACACGACGTTTCGAGAGTATAGATTAACCCTCATTCTCAAGTACCTAACTTCAAACCTAAACATGCAACTAGAACATTAGTATTGTTATCTAGTACCTATATTGAAATACAGTAGAATCTTGATTAACCGTCAGATTAATTCTGTGACCTGGACAGTCTTCCATAGTAAACAATTTGTAATAAATGATAAAGGTAACCTTCTAAACAAAACAAAACACTGTAACTGGACACGACTTATTTATAGCATAGGCGACGGCAGCTGACACTAATTGCTAACCTAACCAAGTACGGATAATAGAAAAGTAAGCGATCCTATCATGAGATAGTAACACTTCATATAGTGTCAACAAATACGGAAAGAGTGCGTGAATGTTTCTATTGAAAGGTAAACACTATCACATTACGACAACACCATTCAGCGTATAAGTCGATCACGTAAAGTGACGTTACGGGAATACTTGTCAAAAGATTAAATACGGATAATTTACTATATTAAAAACATATGTATGTATAATTTGTATAATATATAATCAGAGTTAAGTAGAAGATTTAAGAGCTTTACTACATTTTCCAAAATAATAATAAAACATTCTGTGCTATAAAAAGAGTATAACAAGTTATTGTTTAGAGGCTTACGCAATAAGCAAGTTATAACAAGTTATTGTTATCGATCTTCAAAAATTCGGGTGGTCTATTTCTGTCATCCGTCACCTTAACGGTCCCGAGAATGACGGTTAATCGAGACTCTACTGTATTAAAAACTGATAGGAAATAGGGGGGGCTCTGAATGGTCAAATTTATTACCATAATCGATTTAGAATCCGTTTGAATCAAATTGGGCTAAAATTCCGAACGTGAGATTATTAATATACACGCAACATTTTGTAATGTAAAATGTATAAATAAAAATGTAAAAATGTAAGATAACATTTATAATTAACGACTCATCAAAACATTATCTAGAGGTCATAATCGGTATCATTCCGCCTTACTGTGTCGAATTAATCTTTATTCTTTTGTAATAATCTATTTTTTTCAAACACAAACTGGTGAGTAGTCGAATAAAGTTCTATTGTTCTATTAATGACTATTAATTTTGTTTCAGATCATAAAACAAAAATATTACATTCGATAATCTCTTCTCTGTGCTCAAGTTTACATAACTTACTGATGTTTAATTGCTTGGTAAACACCCTACAGCAAACAGTGAACGATTAACCTAATTCTAAACTTGTCGAGATACGTCCACTTAAACACAATAACATAACTTTAAGTACTTGTGGCAGTGGCAGTGAGCAATCACGGTTATATCATGCAGATGGCACTGGATATGAGTAATACTTCCTGTCTGTGTTATTCATAATGAGGGTAAGGCATTTCCTCCTGGTATAATGAGTAATGAGTACTTTACATGGCGAATTGTAACTGCTAGTTCTTTAGAACTAGTTCTTCAGGTAGAAGAAGTGATGTGAGGTGAGATGATGTTGAAGTTTTGTTGGTTAACGGGCTGGTTTCAAATTCAAAAGAAATGAGAGAGAGAGAGAGAGAGAGAGAGAGAGAGAGAGAGAGAGAGAGAGAGAGATTGGTTTTTATTAAAGGGCGAACTTAGAAGCATTTCCCCACCTCTCTTCCACTTAATCCCATGAAGAAAAAATAGAAAAATCAATACTGTAAAAAATCAGAAACAAGTAGGCCTGTTATAAACTTCGTATTAAAATAATAATAATTATTATAACACCAAACCTAAATACAAAATGTAATCCAAAAATTGTTGTAAGCGAAAATTACGTTCATACTCACAGTTATGCAACAAACAATAAACAATGCATTCAATCACACCTAAATGCGGTGGCATCTCATTCAACAAGTAGAATAACTTTGACAACTTTAAAAACTGGATCCGCCCGTCAACAGCCTTATTTACTTCAGGAAATGAATTCCACAAAGAACCACAGTAAAATAATTAATAAACCTTTCAGTGCCATGGATTTTTTTTTACATGGGCAACATTTGAATATTTTTTACTTTTGAATACTTTTAAGCCAAATGAATATATTTCACAAAAGTTTTATAGTGGAGACACACACACACACACACACACACACACACACACACACACACACACACACACACAGAGAGAGAGAGAGAGAGAGAGAGAGAGAGAGAGAGAGAGAGAGAGAGAGAGAGAGAGAGAGAGAGAGAGAGAGTTAAAAAAGAAGCAAAACTCTTGGTCAAGTACGCAACTCAAAAAATTCCCTTGTTTCTGTCAGCTTGCACCCAAAAGTTCACAGTTTACTTCATGTGGGCCTCGCCTCTCTCTCTCCAACACAGACAGGCAAACTCTTAGTGAGTTGCACAAAAAGCATCAACGGCCGTTACAGGGTTCGAACCCGCTCATGCCTAACACACTATACAGGCCAGACCGCCTTGACTGTTCAGCCGTTTGACCAGTCTGAAACTATCTCATTTAACAAATGTCACAAGACTGTTGGTTATGTTAAACAATTTATTGTTTACTATATGATATTTGTTTTATTTATTTTTGAAAATATCAGAGATAAAAAAAGCTGGGATTATATTTAAAACCGGACATTTTGCACTGAAGGTACTTATACATACCTGTTTGGTGTGTGGGTGTTATAAGTGAAGAGAAAACACTTGTTCTTCTTGTGCCCTTTGCACTTACATCAGAGGTATAAACAGTTTCTGCCAGATAGAACTTAATATAATGAAAATAAGGTAGGAAAGCCGATAATTATGTTTTAAAAGTTTAAATTTCTGAAATAAGGTGTGATGACGTGAGCATCCAGTTTAAAACCAATAATAAATCGTGTGCAATAATTCTGTGCGCACTGCAGTTACATTGTGTCACAGTAAGTAAAGTAAGGGGATATTAAAGTCCCCTTTACTAAGAGCACTCTAATACGAAAGGGCAGCCAATCTTGCAAAAAGAAAGAGATTCGTGAAGTACGTTATATTAGGTGTCAAACTTTATCATTTTCAATTATTTCCCTTCAAAAATCCGGAAATAATAGATAAGGCAAACAAAAAAATCTCTCAAAATCGGTTCATATGATTTTGATAAAAAAAGATTCATAACTTAACAAAATTTAAATAAAGATTTTCGGTCGAGAATAACTCGGATATAACATAACAACCCGGACAAATGTGGATATATTTTACTCTGGAACATTAACTTGGTTTACATATCTTCATTTATGAGGAGCAAAATCTGACCAATAGATTTTAATAAACGAAACCGGTTTTTTAGTGTTAGTACCTTCCGGATCGCATATTTTAGGGATAGAATCGATTTAAAAACAAATCTTTATGCGTGAGTTTTTTTTTACAAAGAGTTTAATAATTTTGGTTAGGATATAGAAGGAGGAAATAGGTCAGTGTAGTGTCCGCTCCAGTAATGTTAAATAAAGCACCTTCTTGGGCTCATACTATCCCAATCACCGTACTTTAAATATCTCATAAAGAAGAGAAAGTACAAAAGAGAAAGAAATACTTATAAACAAAATATTTTTATTTTCAAAAAAATTCGATATGGTGGTACTCAAACGGTATACCTCAGTCGAGAGGCCCAGTAACCTAATACATATAATTCTCATAGCTCAGGTACCGGGTGTTTCAGAAAGTTTGCAACGTATTTTTTCTAAATTTGAATAAAATTCATTTTTTAATAATGATTTTGATGAAAAAATCTTTCTTGATACCGCCATTATAAATCGGTGCTCCGCAACAGTTTGACTCTAAATTGCTATACGAATGAAGGCATAATGAAGGCATGCGTTATGTTATTTTCGAATCACAAAAGAAATAAACAACAACAAAGCACAGAAATAATGAATAAACGTTAACCTTCGAATACAAGTACAGAAGTGGGCTTTCGTCCAACACATAGCACCACATAGCCTACATGTATAAAGGCAGAACCCATACATAGACATGATAAAACCTACATTTCTGTGTATATAATGGCCGCACACAACTGTATCGCTAACGTGTTGGAAGCAAACTTCAAATAAGCGCAGCACGCAGGTGTCTCGCTGACGTAATGGATCTTATGAAAATGAACCCTGACCGCCGTCAGACACATATTCTTATTTTCAATGGAATTTTAAAATTTTAAATAAACAGATTTTGTTGAAAAAACGGACTTTACAACCTTTACCGAAATTTATTTTTGCAGTTTTAATCAAATTGGTCAAAAATTGCGAAAACAACACAAACAAACAAACAAACAAACACACACACACACACACACACACACTGTTTATGGGTATAAAATTTTTAACGATTCCACAAAAAAATATCTATAGATCAGAATAAGCACTCATTTTAAGATTCCGGGTTCGGGTTCCATGATTTATGCACAATTTTGTCAGTGGACCTTCGCTAAATACGAATAGCATTAGCCTACATAAACGAACATGTTGATAGATAAAATGTACACGTGTGGAACTCGGGGAGTTACTTATAGAAGTGAAGCTTTTGTTAATGATATCATTGCTGAATATACAATTAGTTTGAAGATATGTTTACACATATTTGTTTTGTTTAAATAAATAAATACGTGAATCTAGCGTAGATATTATTTACTGTAGTTGTAGTAAAAGATCAGTTGTTTTATATTAATTCGTAACGATTATGTTGCTAAAAACTAGCAATATTAAACCACACTTAGTCGCGAAAAAAGAGGAAGACCGTGAGAAGGAATTCATAAGGAAATGAGGAGGGGGGTGACGACAGAGGAAAATGGAAGCTAGAAATCGGAAGACGCCGGAGAATGTTTTAAGTCGAAGAGAAGAGAACACTTACCTCCGTCATCATAACCTGAACTTATTATAGCCTATCAGTTGTTCAATGAAATCAGGTGATCGTCACGAATTAATAAAAACAACTGATCTTTTACTATAACTACAGTAAATAATATCTAAACTAAATTCGCGTATTTATTTATTTAAACGAATTGTAAACATATCTTCAAACTAATTATATATTCAGCAAAGATATCATTAAAGAAAGCTTGACTTCTGTCGGTAACTCCGCGAGTTCCACAGTGTACTTTTTATTTCAAATTTGGCACAATGATCTGATTTGTGATTTTTCTTTTACGACGAAAATATTTAAGTAAAATCGGGTAAACCGGATTTGAAAAAGATGTGTCTATTTATTGGTCTTTGTCGACAGCCTCCGAACCACATTTAAATAACTGATTGTGAGGAAGTTTGTGCATTGTTTTTCATTATTTATTTTTGTTACGCAGTACTGTGCGAATTCAAATTGCGGACATAATACCATATCACACACGGCCACAACATTATCGTGAATACATAACTTATTGGCTTACTAATTACTATTGATAACCGGTTCATTAGACTTGACTTAAGGAATAACGTTTCTGATAACCTAAACAATGTTTTCAGCCAGTATAGTACAACAAAAATGAAAGCTAGAAATTAGAAGGTACCGGATAACGTTTTAAGCGGAAAAGAAGAGAAGAGCACCTACCTACGTCATCATTATAGAAATATCAATTATACATCAATCTTTCTATAATATATCCAGCTGAAATGCTTTAACAATTATGATTGCTGGGCTGGGCATGTAGTACAACGGCGTTTATTAGTAATTTAAATATTTAATACTGAACGTATTTATGTACAATGTGCAAAATATATTTGCACAACTGTGATCGATTTTTTGCTAGATTGTTTTGTATGTGTAGGCTATTATAATTTAATATTTATCATTGAACTTACAAATTAAACTTAAAAATAGTTTTGAACTCACGTCTCTTAGTTTCATAAACGGAAATTATAGCACTGAGTGAAAAAACTAAGATTTTCTGTTAGTTAGAAAAAGTGACTTTTGACTTAATCTACGAATGAAGAAGATAAATTTCTATAAAATGTTACTATGATTATTGCACCGTTTAGAAGTTTTTCAGACAACATTGTAAGCAACATCTGGTGCGTCGATTTAAGAAATTGAGCCTTTTATATTTCCTTACTTGCCTATTTTACTGCTTTTCGTCGTTAAATTTTGATTTAATCTCCTTGGAGGAAGAATAACGACACACGATTTGGTTTGGACGTTTAAGGGCTCGTTTTGAACTTCTTTTAGCACCATCTGTTTATCCTTCACAAAAATCCGAATTATTTCCTTTAGGTTAGGACCACTGACGGATTAATTTGATTTTGTGGATGGAGGCGGTTGGTTGGATGATTCAACTTACAAGAGTGCTTCCCTGGGGGATGAAAATTTTTGAAATAATACCTTAAAAAACCAGTACTATCAAGTTGTTTTGAGACGTAAATAAAAACAGATATAAAATAAGTTTATAATATTAATCCATTATAAACAAAAAAATCATCTAAGTTTTCTAGATTCCTATTATACAATTCTTACTATTATTTACAAGGCCACTCATTTTGAAACAAAAGTTGTACTAAAGAAAATATGCTTTTTCTTCTTTCCCCTCTTCTAAATATTCCTATTCGTAACTTTTTACGTATAGCCGCGGTTATTATCGTTAACACTGATCCCTCGTCTTTATTAGTTTTGATCAATTTTAGAGTCGAGAAAGATCTTTCTATTGTTGCAGTTAACACAACAAGAAAAGATTTTTGTTGTTGTTATTTTAAGGCGAAAAGCACATTGAGGCTATTATCGCCTCCCTAAATGTAAGTGTGAGTGTAAAGTGTTAAAGTAGTAAGTGTAGTGTTGTAAGTGTAAGTGTGTATTAGACTCGGGTACCGCGAGGGACGTCTAAATCCTCTCAATTGGTGCAGCTAGTCTGCACCCCTGCGGGGGAAGCAAGAAAAGAGTTCTGTCCAACATAAAATATCTAATTGATATTTTATCAATGCTTTCTCATCCTCAGTATAAGCATTAAAAGGTGAATAAACTTACATATGTACAGATGGACAAAATTGCATTTACATAAAAAGTTGAGATCGGGATAATGTGACGGGATTCGGACCCCTCAGAAACTTCAAACCTTTTTCTTCCAAACTACGCATGTACTTCCATTTTTTGGAATTAAAATAGGATCTTTTACACTTTTTTGCCTCGGGAAGGGCGATCGCACCTTCGCCACCCTGACTCGCTTACTTAGCAGAACTACCAAATTTAAACTTCCTTCGAAGCTGGGCATTTTACCTAACGGAAGTAAGCGAATTTGCAAGACAGTTAGATGGCGCATTTCCTTGTTTCTGTTGTGAAACCGATTGCATTAGTTGCCTAATTATAAATCAGTTAACTAGCACAAAGCCACAATGGGTCAACGATACAAAATGTCCAGAAGTACAACAATCAGACCGGATGTGCCTACAATCGGCCCAGAAACTTAAATTGATTTCTTCCTACTTCTAATTACTACCGTGAACACCACACCTGAATGTCTTCCTTTACGTTTTATATTTAAAATTATATTGTTAAACTACAAACCTTGGAAGAGAAAGCGGGCGAAAATTAATTAATATCTTTTACGAAGTTTGGTATTGGCCTAGTACAAGAAGCGATGGTATAGTTTTTGTAAAGAAAATGATATTAAAATTTTAATGGATATATCCGTTGCGGTATCCACAAGTTAAAAAAAAACTGAGTAGCTACATATCGCTGAAGATTAACATGATTGATCGATTTCATGTGAAGTTTGGCACTCATGCTTCTAGTCCACTTTCATTTCCTCATTATTAGAAGTATAAAGTCTGCTGATTGTAAGAAAATCTATCTAATAATTTTGTTGAATCTTACGTTTTCAGGTCCCCTGAGTGTGTGTGTGTGTGTGTGTGTGTGTCACTGATATACAGATTTTTATGAAATTTGGCGTATAAGTTTCATTTGCCTATATCTCGGGACCATTGTTCTTTTTTTTCAATTTTCAACCAACAAGACATATTTTAAAACCCTTTTTTGGTCTAAAAAAACTGTCAGGAATAAATTTTTGCCAAATTCGGTTCTATCTAACGTTGTTAATCAAATTTTGCTCAAACTCCAAAGGCTAAGTCCATAAGTGGATCGCTATAACACCAGAAATAATCGGTTCAAGAACTTCTAACTTGATTTATTGTAGCATATTTTAAGGTACGTTTTCCTAAACACATCTACAGCAAAAATACGTAAGACAAGAAAAAATCATTTCAGCAGCTGTAAAAAAACATAGAAATTGGTTGCTCCAAACTAATTTAACAAAATTTGCTAAAATTTCGAAACAGACATGAAGAGTGTTAATTAAAGTCAGTGTAGTAAAACAATGATTAATCTTGGCAACATTGATTCTTCAATTTTCTAAACTATTTTCCAAACTACTAAACCATTTTTTTAAATCAATGATCACTCATTTCATGATCCTGTATGAAGTATTTGCCTTTTTTGTAAAAATTCTAAAAATAACTACGTTTACAATTATAACATTGCAATAAACTGCAAAAACATTTACCTATTTTGTGCCTTAATTAAGTGAACAGGTGATCTTTGAAAGATGGCTTGTTACTACACGCTGCGAAAAATTTTAAAAACGTTCTCTACAATTCTAAAAAAACCAACTGTTACAATCTTGGACTATTTTAATCAAATGCAAGCACTGAAATAATTTTTCTTCAGCAATAAATTAGATAATTTAATCAGGGTACAACAATCAGGGTTGATTTTTTTCACATTCACCACATTTCTTTATTGACCAATTTACAATGAAAATGAGCTATTAGAGCTGCCATCATGGAAAGACCCAGAACCGTGACCTTGAAATGAGCTGGTCCCAAAATCGATTTTTGTGTCAAGTTTTGAAAGAAATCAGACTACTTTCTTAAAACTTAATACAAATATATATATATTTGTATTAAATGTTTTTTTAAACTATGATTTAATTATCGTAATGAGCGATAAAAATTGCATAAATTAGCATTCTGAATGTTAAAACCATTTGAAATAAAGAAATTAAACTTGACGGCGGTCAGAGTTCATTTTAGTATTTTAGGTAGTTGAAAATTCAAAATGCTAGAATATGGAGATTTTATTTCTTGATTTCAATGGCGAAACCTGAATGAGTACGATAAAAAATTTACTTTTTGGAAATTCACTTCCTTCACGACAGCTGCGTGCCGCGATTAGAAATATTATGTGCTACGTATAAAGAGAAATAAAAACTATTGATTTGTATCCAGGGGCCTTTCGGTCAAAAATCTCCAAATCGGTCTTATCACATTTCTACACTTTGTGTATTAAGAAAGGCACAACTTACATTCCTCACAGTTTCATAATACTCCCACCTGAACTTATGTATCCGACACGATACTGTATATAGTAATACTAATCACATGACTTCCGCTCGTTACTGTGTTAGGCTTACTTCCGTTATACCTGCTACCAAAGCTAGCTAGACTTTCAGTCTGTGATGAAGTGTCGATGCGAGAAGGCCTACTTGAGAAGGCAGTGGTTGTGATTGCTTATATATACAGTGTTTGTTTATTGTGTTTGCAGTTTGTAAGTGCTTTCATTTTTTAGAGGTTAAGAGAATTAGATTATAAGAAGCTTTGTTTACAAACAAATCAGTGGGAGATTGATTCTTAGTTTTATTTAAAAAAAAAGGTTATGTTTTTAAGCTTTAAAACCATTGCTAAGTATCGAAATTTATTAGGAAAATCAAACGTTATGCTAAATATAAACATAAATATTTGTATTACCGAAACAAAAATATAAATCGTTTATCATGTTTTTCTCGATTCCTCATTTTTGATATTAATTAGTTAATGTTGCTCTTCAGTCATATTGTAACATGTTCATCGTTATTTCATTTTTTCGTTTTGATTTATTTTCTAATCGTCGTAGTCTTTCTCGTTTATTTTTCTTAATCTCTGTTCTTATTTAAAAATATGTTTTTAATAATCTTAATGTCCGTTTTATGTGTAAATTGAATTTTTAACGTAACCTCAATTTCGATGATATTGAAGCAAAAGCTGTTGTGTGGAATCCGTTTCAAGATGACAGCCTCTGGTTTAATGATGACGAGTGTACGCAATTTTATTCAAACGCATTGGTAAGAATATACCTTGTATAAAGCTAAAAAGACATATGTGTAATATTTTTTCCCGACGTTGAGAATAAGATACTGATTATTTCCTGTAATACTGGCTAAACGGCAAAACCTATCGTAATTTTGACCGCTTCATGGAGAAATAGCATACAATTTCCAATGAAGTTAGTCAAGTAATATTTTTTGTAAATATTACGATTACCAATTAAATTGGCAGAGTAAGTTACAAGCGCTGTCGTGTAGTGCTCTATATATTAATTAAAAATATACTTCAAGATCTACTGTTCTTTGAACTACTGGTGATTGTTGTAGTTTTTCAAAAAAGGAAACATTTCTAAAAGGACATCAACCATTACGGTTTTTGATGACAAATTGTATCAGCAAATTTTAGCCATTTGAAAAAGCATCCGACCGTTAGAGTGCGCCGTCGTGCGCAGCGAATTAAAATTTTATGGGAAAACACGTCGCCCCGTAACAGCTGAGACTGGCACAACGCGCACGGACTTTCTTAGTTCTATCCAGATGTGTTCGTGTAAGGGCTAGTTTTTTATTCACGATTAGAGCACGATTAACTTAATTTTATTTAAGGAATATTGCACAAACTTTCTCAAATTCACGTACATTTAAATTAACATTTGAGCGTCTAAGCAAAATGTATGTGTTGCAATTTTCTCAAAAATTAACATTCAGGAGCTATTGAAAAATCGATCTTATTTCTCAAATTAGCTCATGAAACTTTGCAAACAGCTGTCTAGGTTTGTTTTGTTTTATCGATTTACTATCGTAAAGTAACTTTATTTTATTTCAAACTTTTTTCATTATTGGAGGCGCCATCGTTTTGAAACCCAGACCCGGAACCTTGAAATGTGTGTGTGTGTGTGTGTGTGTGTGTGTGTGTTTGCAACTTTAGTCCTACTATTTGATTCAAATTTGTGACAAAATCGATATTGGGTAAGTTCGTTAACTAGCAGAATTCGTTCAACAGTTTCAAAATGGCGGTCATTTCAAATCATAATAAAATCGTAACGACTTTTTCGTAAATATTTGTTAAAATTTGATATTACTGTATCGTAATCAGCGTTAAAACTGTTTCAGTTAACTTTTTGAATTTCAGTAAACTTTTTTAATTTTGAAAATAAGTTGAAAGTAAGAAATTTATTTTCAGACGGCGTACAGGCTTCATTTTCGTATTTTCAATGTATTTTGAAAATTTAAAATGCTGATATGTGCAGATTTTTTATAGTGATTGTGATGGTGGTATCAGAATTGCAACACTTTTGGGAGACACGTTAGCGGGCTGCGTTTATTTACAATTTAGAAACGTTAAATCGGATAAAACAAATAAATTTTAAATTGATTTCGTTGCCATCACCTGTGTTATTTTGTAAAATGGAAAAGCAAAAAGAACATTGTTGAATAAAATAAAACTGTTTGACCTAAGTGTAAGTACTGTAATTGAGCTTTCTTTTAGTCAGTGTAAATTGTGAAAAAGTGCGTGCAAGGTTTTAATACAATTTGTTGATTTCAAGTAAATGTTTTCCTGAATATAAAGGAAATGACAAACATTCAACTTTGTCGTACAAAGCGAACGCATTAAAGTTCCTAAATAAGACAGGAAATTCCTATTGTATAATAGTTCTGATGGTTTTATGACGGAACAATTAAGCACAGTATAATGTGAAATGATAATTACCAAAGTTGTAAAATGTCTTAATTGTTTTATAATAATACATCCGGTCAGGAAGTGAAAACCAATATCACCAAACCCTTCTATTGATTACGTAAATCATATGTGATTATCAAAATGTATCTGTAACAATTTTTTTTTTTTATGCCGCCTCGGTGACCTAGTTGATAGCGTACTGGGCTTTCACCCCGAGGACCCGGGTTCGATTCCCGGCCAGGGCTTGGCATTTTCATCCATCCGCTATAAATCATCCCATCGTCTGCATTAGCCCAAGTGTGCACAATAGTCGGACGTTAAACACACAAAAAAATTTTTATGTTGATATATCTTTTGAAAGAATTGCGTTTACAATATTTTCTTTTCAACAAATTTCTTTTACAAAATAAGCTGTTGGAACGGTCGTGATGGTAAGATCCACTCCCCGCGGAGGACCTTATAATAAGCGAAGATTCTGGCATAAAGATAAGTGTTTGTAGTTGTATGATTATAAAATATGTGTTTGTATGTGTTGTCGCACTTTTAAATTAATGTAACGTAGGCCCATATATATAATAGTCTATTAATTAATTAACATAAATCAGTGAAACTAATTATGTCGATGTGTTCATAGATAACCAGGTAAAAACTAATTTTTTAGGTTAAGTAAGCCGATACATGTAATACAATACCAAAATCCTAGATAGTAAGTTATTCTAATGTTTTTCGATTTTTTTTTTTAACGTCCGACTATTGTGCACTCTTGGGCTAATGCAGACGATGGGATGATTTATAGCGCATGAAAATGCCAAGCCCTGGCCGGGAATCGAACCCGGGTCCTAGGGGTGAAAGCCCAGTACGCTATCAACTAGGCCACCGAGGCGGCTAATGTTTTTCGAATGTTAGCTAATGTTTTTAAAATGAACTTTACAATAATCAAGGATAACTTGTATATAACTGTTATATGCAGGCCAAGCCAACATAAATTGTAAGGACCTAAGTTTACAGTATTCCTGCAAAAAAGATATATTTAGTTCTTTCATTCCTGATTGGTGTGTATGTTTTTCGCCCTAATCGGCTCTATTTTGTTGTATCTTGTAGTATAGGAACGATTAGGTAACAATGTTATAACTGTAACACTACGGGGCGCCTGCCAGAGGCTCTCTTGTTACGGAAGTGGCCGCCGTCTCTTGGTGTGAACGAGACGGGAGAACTGATGTAATAATAATATGTACAGTGTGTCCCATAAAACTTGACCTATGGTGGCATAACACTGTTTCTGCATAATTTAATCTTTCAAGGAATAACATTTACTGTTATTTTATTAAAGGAATTGAAATAAAGTATTGCCACTGAAAGAGCAGCCGCCTGCTCTGTATACTCACACAAATATTTTGAAATAATTTGAGTGCAAAAATCAGCTCAAATCTCAAAAACATGATTAAAAATTTGAATTCCTAACAAAAATTACAAACCATTTTGATCAAATAAATTAGAAAATGCAAAAATATTTTTTTCTAGAATGGTTAAAAGCTGAACAGTATTACACTTACAAGTTATGTTGGCATTTTTGTATTTTAAAATTTTATCAAATTTAATTTTTCGTAAATATTGTACTGTTATCTATTTCTACTTATTTAGGTACCTACGTATTCAAAGTCTTTTTTTCTTGCGGTCAAGTCTCCGGTGGTTCGTGGCCCATAACCATTCATAACGCTATCGTTATAAGGAGTTCCTTCCTTTTCTTAAAGAAAACCCTAATGTTAATTTCAAAAGCTTTATTAATTTTCTTGTGAAGTGGAATTCCAACTGTCTCTTTCTGTCTTAATAATGACGAAAGTCGAAAAGCTATAACATGATACTATCTACGTTTGCAGATATACCCATTTATTAACTGTTTTTATTCCCACGCCTATACTTCAGATCAATAATAATTACACTATATTACTAACTTTGAACTGCGTTTGTTTACGAACGTTTAGGTTGGAAAGCAGTAACATACTGGAATTTAGTCAATGCGTACTAACGTTGTTGGCAACACTGTTCTTTAACAGTGATAATCGTCACGCTGTAGTTTAGCAGTAACCAATGATGACGTATATTGTTTTGTGCCAAAAAAACCATAACTGCGTAGCGTAACCTAACCTCACTGTTTCTCGTTTAGTTCGGCATTGTTGTTCAACAATTAGTGATTGCGTACATTGTTTGTCAGAATGTTTACCTTGCCTAACTGCCACCAATTTGTATTAGTAACAATGATCAGTGACTGCGTGTATTGTTTTATGTTAAAATAAATCTTACATCTGCTTACCCTATGTCTGTACGTACTATCCTAACCTATCACGTTATAATCTGACATTGACCAGTGATCGCTAATATTATTTTGTGTTTCTTGAAGTGAAAACATCTTTTTTGTATGAGGGATAGCACGAATAACATGCAGAAAGCCGACAAACTTGTCTCATACACATTATTAATATTCTTGAAGTGAATTAAAGTCTACCAGTGAGCCGATTGTTTTTAGAGTATTCATGGCTGAGTGCTGTGATAGTTTCTTATGAAAGTGTCGTGTGTAAGTTCAAAATCTGTTACTGAATTTAATTCTTTACGTATAGTATTGATTTGTTTAAAATTATGTATATAAATAAATTGAGCAGTAAATATTAAAGTTAAAATTAAAGCCATTATAGTCTACTACATATCCGACTTACTTAACACAGCATTCTGTATAGTATTTACAGTTGCACATTGTATAAATTCATTAATTTATTTAATTTATTAATGAACGCTTTTGCTCAGCCATCACAATTACAAGGGCATTAATAGTTGTATAGATTGTAAAAGATTGGTTTTTTATATTTGTATATGATGTAGATAAATATCAATTTTTTAAATATTAGTTGTGTATAATTTCAATTTAAAATTAAGGTCAGTAATATAATTAGACCAATATGAAAAATTCTAAATTTTCACTTCCAGTCTCCCGAATACCATACCTCCCATTTTTTTAATGAAACCATACCTACTTAACCTAACGTGACAGGCTGTGTGCTTTATATACTGACGAACCAACTTACGAAACAGCACGTAATTAATTGGGCTGAAGCTTACCAGTGCCTTCAAATCGAGCGAAGCATCAGATGGCGCTGATCGTTACGTCAACTCTTTTCGTCACCTAATTGATTAACATAGTCACCGATGTCGCAATCGTCTTTACGAGATGCAAAAGTCGTTAAATAGGGCGTTTGTCTGAATCAAGTTGTGAGAATTAATAATCAGATTGTATAGAATGTAGACCTTGAAGTCGGAAGAATATTTCCCATCATGCTTTGCCACTTGTCAATCCTTGCTTATGCTAGGAAGTTGTGCCTCGCGGTTGGTAGGACTTGAGGAAACTAGATCAAGTATTTAAGTGGATAATATGATTGTCGTTGATCATATACTTTACAAGCTTAATAAAACTATTAAGAATGCAATGAAATTATATATTAAGTAGGAGTATCCGAAGAAATATTTGAGACTATAATTTTTGGGATAAGGGTGAAATAGTGTCACATTTTCTGGATCAACAGCTTTTCATTCAGCCGATAGAAATGCTTATTAAATAATTAGACACATTTTAACAGCGCCAAATTTTCCTATGAACAACACGATTAATGTTTCTGGCTGGTACGTATTTTTAGCGAATTTCTATTTGACATTTTTTCACGGTAATACCCAGAACCAGGATCATGAAATGAGTTTAGATTATTACCATAACATTGCGTTAGATACGTATTAAAATATTTTTGTTAAAACTTTTGTTTTCCTGATATTTTTTATCCATAAACTATACTATTAAGTTTTAATTTTTGAAAATTCAAATTCGAAAATATTCCAGTTATTACAGTTTTTTTGTAATATTGTTTATGAGAATTTTTTAAGAATATGTTATCATTTAGTGCCCACGTTAAAACGATTACATAAATGGCAAATTTCTGTCGACGCCATTCTAAATATTATTTAAATTCAAAAACATGTTCGAATTAAGCAGTATATTTAAATTGCAATATCAAAGCAACATTATTTTCAGAATTTCATTTTTGATCGAATTACAGAAACAATTTATTTTATTTTTGTCTATTTGTGTAGATACGCACGTAGTTCGTTTTCAACTAAACAATGACAAATTCCTTAAGTGTAGTTAGTTTGTACAGTTTAAATTACTCCTTATAATTAAGGTCCACAGAGAACTAGGGTCTCCTCAAGACAATTTTGATTTTAAAATATTTCAATTTTGATTACAAAATTCAGTTTTGACTATTAACAGTTTTTTTAATTTGGTATAAAAACCTATGACCGATTTTGAGAAATCAGGCCGTTTATCTGATGTTTAGCTGTGCGTTTACAATTATACGTTTTATTTTATAGATAAGTAACGTTTAAATAATGAAACATTTTCACGAGAAAGTTTGTGCAGTATTTTTGCAAAATGTTTTAAATTCACGTTTCTATATATCTATATCGTTAGATCTGCAGAACTTTACAAAACGTTTCTGTAATTTCAACATGTAATTAGACTATCAGTATTACCAACACTGCAGAAAGTATAAAACTGTTTCCAACTTTCCCAAACACGACATTAAGATTCTACATGGCTTAAACTCCGTGACGATCAAGTAAGCTAATTTCTTTTACACCGGCTATTCATTACATTTTACTCGGCGGCTTATGTCTACTTTCTTTTGTTACCAGTTGGTAGACCTGTTTAATTACACTGTATTCCCGTAGCGTTTAATGGAGTTTTAATTTCGTCTGTTATCAACTGTTCAGTAAGTACAGTGAAATAAAGTTATAGTAAATTCTATTGAAAAATTGATAAACATTGTTCTTTCTCGCCATGCAGATGGTCTTGAGAGAAAGTTATGGTTGTGGACAATTTCAGTATAAAGCTTTTAATAATATTAATTATTAAATTAATTATTAATTATTAAAAAAATCTTTATTAACGAGGTGAAATTATAATTATAAGCCACTTAGTCTCAACAAAATTAGAGTAATCACATCTTACATATAATAACACATCGTATATAATAACTAACTCAACTTAAAATAATAAGTTTAAATAAAAACAACTTTTTTCTTTAAAAATTACGTATGTAATAGCCTTTAACTTAAATATATCACAGTATATGGCTTAGCCTTCGGTATTGTTAATGTAACCTTTTATGGAGCATTTTTTTATTGGATCATTTAAAATATAAGTACTGAAATAGTATAAAATAACTAAAAATTAATACAGATATTTTATTTTTTTAAACAAAACAAATGAACACACGTCAACTTTAACTTAGAAACGTCAAAACGGAACTCAATTAATTACCCGTAGCTCTTTTAAACTTTAGGCCTAGTGATACATTTTGAAGTGGCCTAAATCAAAAATTTTTTTTTCAATTCTGTCTGTTCTCTTTTCTAAAGTTCGTATGCTGATCTAAACTATGGTGTGATATATTTTTGGTTATGGGCAATACATTTTTGTAAATGTTATTTAAACTGTTTTAGTAAATTTTTGTTCATTTATGGATCTGAAATAACCTAAAA
This sequence comes from Callitettix versicolor, assembly GCA_022606455.1. Lineage (NCBI taxonomy): Eukaryota > Metazoa > Arthropoda > Insecta > Hemiptera > Cercopidae > Callitettix > Callitettix versicolor. The sequence continues at coordinate 80,240,064 of CM040186.1, forward strand.
TGACTTTTAATTTCCCTTTTTTTACGAGAAAAATTTGTACATTTACTATACCAATAAAATTTGTCCAAAATCTGTCCAATAGATTTAACATTTTGTATTACATATTTTGAGATACATAATTCCAAATTTAAAATTTACGGATATAGATAAAACAATATAAAATAAATAAAAAACCTTTAATTACAGTCAGATTTATTATCCCTGAACCGTGAATTTGTTTTTATTTAGAATTTGTTACATTCATTTATGTTAGGAACATTCATTTACGATTTGATGAGCCTATTTTGACCGATTTTAAGTTTCATTGATTGAATTTTTTGGAAATATAGCGACCCAATCGTATTACATGAATAGTAAGATCTATTAAAATATTTCAGTCTATACTGTTGTTCATTTTCAAGTTTAAAAATGGTTTTTAATATTATATGCAAAAAAATCCGTTTAACTTTCTGCTCTGTGATATAAATGCAGCCGTTTTGTGTGTTCACAATAATTGTACTTGTACCGAAAAAACTAAAAACAAAATTATAAAAAGTGAATTAGACGTACATTACGCTAACAAAACTTTCTACTACGTGTACCGGAAACATTTCGGGCGGCGAACATTGCCAAAGATAGCCCGCATTCCTCTATATCTATGGTTTCTTTGCCAGAGGCCGGCGTTTCACTACGCATTGCAATACGCGTGCGCGTGTGCGTGGTTGAGTGGTTTTCTAATACGTTTCTCTCTGTATTGGAGAAAGTAAAGCGATCCTCCGAGTGTGACTGGGGGAGGTGGAGAACACCGCCCGCTTCTGTGAGTGAAGGAGATATGGCTGATTATCTGTTGTTTTAATCTAGAGGAACCCTAGCTCGTTTTGCGATCTAATCCCGTTCAAGTGGACTAATAAAGATCCACGTAATACTGTGGGAAAAACTTACGCCATTCAATATAAACGTATTAGAATGATAATCCTTATGCGAGTTGGTGAGCGCTCGCTACTGGTGGCATCTTGCGGCAGAGCTTTCAAGTACAGTTAAATAGATTGTAGTACTGTATATTTTCTCAAACAAAAATGTAACATACAGCGTTCGTAGTGGCAGATAGTCAAATTACTTGGATTTTAACACACTTCTACTCTATTTATACTCAATGTTTATACTCTGTTACGGTATAAACTTGACTCGACGCCCGCGATTTTACCGCCTTGAGTTCCGACAGCTCTCCTCTAAATTTTGAGAACTGTTTTATCGTCTTTGTTAAGTTACCATGATGGATTGGTAAGTTCCTGAACCTCTCATGTGGATTTCTTTTAATGAGCTATTGAAATCCTAAAATTACGGGAAAACTGCTGCCGGGTTCATATAATTGTTTCCGATATTTTATTATTGTAATTTCGAATTTTATGTAGTAATCTGGATTTCACTAATTAATTGTTTAGGAACTACATTTTTCATAAATGTATACAATTTTTTGTTCTGATAATTTATTAATAATGAAATAACTCGTATTTTCTTCAGTAAAGTTATGAGTATTAATAGACTAACCTAATTTGTTCAGTAAATTAAATTGTAACGCGAATAAGAAATTTGATTTTTTAGGTTTGGAATAAATACAATTTATTTAGATCGTTTACAAACATTGTTATAATAAACATTGAATTTTGCAACGCATAAAGATAAAAACGTGCAGTGAAGTGAATAATGCTATAGACTGATTCAGTTCGATCTGTGACATGAAGATCAGTGACTGTGTCTAGTTTAATCTGTGATCTGTGACGAGTGCACTATGGATACCACTACTCGGTGTACCACTACAATAGGAGCAATGATGGACTCGCTGGATCTTCCCAGTTCTGCACAACTCTTCCAGAGGACTAAGAGTAGGCGCATGAGCAGAAGGTTCACCAAGACTGTGTTGAAGGTAGGATGAGTGGTTAGTTTCGGTTGAGTCTATGGTTAAAATTAAGACAATTTAAGCGTTAACAATAAACACATTGCATTGGGTTCAGAAAGTTTTGATAATATCAGCGTCTAGGTAGTTTTAAAATAAAAATATGTTTTATTTATTCTCAAAGAAAAATCGATCATCATTTGTACTTTTTCTTCTTTCTAATTTTTTCCTTCATCTCGTTCTTTCTATTTCTTCCTTTTTTCTCTTCTTTTTCATCTTGTTTTTCGTCTACTAGTGGCTTTACAATAAATATACACTGACAACTTTCAAGATTTGTCTTCTCTCATTAATGCCTGTAATAAGCATTTATTATCTCTATTTATAATCTTCCATTTATTTATGATCTCCACCTATACGTTATAAAAATGAAACCGAAAGCCTTGTTTTTCATTCGCTAATATTTCCCAAGTCTTTTTGTTCTGCTGCTTTATTTTTTTTTTCTGGTTTATCTACGTTGGCAGAAATTTGATTGTTGGATAATTACAACCCGTGTTTTCCACGTTCATGAAATATTTTGCCGAAATTTGAGGCTGCAGTGTTTCGCCTTAACAATATATAAGCTCCATTTTTTTTTGTTAGGTTTTCGTTACCTTTTTAATTAGTACTGCATACGTCTCAATAACGCAATGTCAATTAAAGGTGTTTACATTTTGTGACAACTAGTTGTAAAAATAAATAATGCACTAACTTTCTCATATTCAATTTTTTCCACAAAAAGACTGGTTGGAAAGCTATAAAAAAATTAAAAAATTGGCTCGTCAAAATTTGCTCAAATGTATGTCATACATGAATAATCACATCTAAAGTCACAGTAAAAAATTGAAAGTGAATAAAATTCATGTTACATCAGTAAATTGTAAAGTCAAACCTAATGGCGGTCAAGGTTTATTTCTCGTTTTTTTGTCGATTTACTCCCATACAGTAAATATCTTTCATTTAAAATATTCTACACTGACTTGACTTTTAATTCTTCATATATATATATATATATATATATATATATATATATATATATATATATATATATGATGACCAAACTTTGAACAAAATCTAATGAAACAATTTTGAAAAATTAGGTAAATTTTAAAAAAATACGTAGAACATATCTTTAGACATAGTGTAGCTAAAAATTATAGTGTGCTTATATAATAATACAGTTGATGTTAAAACTGGAAGGGAGAAGGTAAAGAAAGGAAGGATTTGCATTGTAAGAAGCTCGGTGACCAAAAGGTTGGAAAAACCCCTAAACAATAGGCTTGAATAAGGGAGAGGGGTTGAAGATTAAAATCAAAATTATGGAATTTACAAATAGATTTATATATATTTCCAGAATTTCTAAATCATATAGTTTTATACCTTATTTGTTTTTATGGATTACCGTGATAATGTTCAAATTAAAAGACTGACTGGATTCTAATAATCGCAATTTGAGTCATTTTTTGTACTTTCAACAATTACAAATTTTAACGAACCCAAATTTGAATTTAAATGAACAGACCCATTTAATTTTAACAGACGAGAATTTAATAAAATGGTAATACCCATCTCCTTATTCAAGCTTATTGTTTAGGGATTTTCCAACCTGCTGGTCACTGACCTTTTTGCATCGTCAATCCTTTCTTTCTTTACCTTCTCCCTTACAGTTTTAACATCAACCGTATTACTATATAAATACACTTTATAATTTTTAGCTTCACTATGTCTGAAGATAACTCACGGCAAAACATACATCATTCAATAAAAAACAATTTTGTGAAACTGTAAATTGTTCTAATTTTCCTTAATATCATTGAGTTTCACCAAGTACCGACTGTGTGTTCAGTAAATAATAAGTTCATTTTTCAGTATTTCGATAGCTCTGAAACAGGATTTTGGAGAGGAATTTAGCTGCCAATATTTTACACGAAGGGGTTAATGGGTTAATAGCAGCCTCGTACTAATTGGGTAGGATATCAGAAAAACGCGATTAAAGTCGTAATAACCAATTCGTTAAATAATTTAACAAAAAAGCCCTCAAAAATGTTTCTCAGAATTAAAAATAGTTCTGAGATTTAAGCAAACAGATTTTCCTGCCAATTTGCAACAAAATCGGTCATTTTGTTTAGAACCAATTTTGTTGATAGGAAAATATGAAAATTAATAAATCTATGGAATTTTCCGAGTCGATTGTTTTTCGAGATCACCAAAACAACAAGCTGCATACTACGATTATTGACGAACAAAGAGGTCTTTTTCAGCTCGACCGTTCGGCATTTGGTTGTGTATTGGCCAAACGCATTGACCGATTGTTTTAAAATTTGGTACGGTGATAGCTTGTATAAAGTTCGAACGACTTGTGTTTAAGATTTTTTCCATTCAATTCCGTTTCTAGATGGTGGCTTCTAATTTACAATAATGAATGTACGCAACTTTAGCCAAATGCCTTGATTTGTCGAATATTTTGGAATTTGATACGAATATATCTTGTATAAAGCCCAAATGTAAAGCCAAACGTGTAGTATTTGTGCCTATTTACTTCCGTTTCAAGATGGCAGCCTCTGAAGAGTATTCATAATTTTAATCAAACACATTGACCGATTTTTTTAAAAATAATACGAAGGTCGGCTACTTTTTACAAAGTTCAAAAGATGTATGTGTAAGATTTTTTATATTCACTTCCGTTTCAAGATGGCAGGCTCTGATTCAACGTCGAGGATATAGTTGCTGGTTATTTCTTGTAATACTGACTGAACGGCAAAATCTATCATAATTTTGACCTTTTCATAAATAAAGTTGGTCCAGTAACATTTTTCGTAAATATTACAGTTACTGGTTAAGTTGGCAGAAAAATGTAAAATTCTTTGTTGTAATTATACTAAGAATATACTGCGAAGTCTACTGTTCTTTAAAGAAGTAGTTTAAAATTATACTCCACAGTAAAATGGTAATTCACATCAAACTGGTTCTAACCGGATTGAATGTAAGTTGTGCATCATCTTGTGGTGGGCTAAGTAGTGGGTAGTGGGTGAGACTTAAGTGAGGTTAAGGACTGATGACCTCTTCTCGGCAAATGTAAGCGATTCCAGCTTCAGTCCAGTGCTGGGTGCATCATGGGCGGCGCCGATCCTGTGACAGGAAGCTGCTGTTACTACTGCGGTTACATCATCTTGCAGGTATTTCTCGGGTTTCCGTTTGTCACTGTTGTGCGAATTTCCAGTCATCAATTAATTGTACTCGCTCGGGTGTGGAGGAGCACAAAAACGGTTCACCTGATTTTTCTCAAAATTTAGTCGTGTATTAAGGTAATAATATAAAATCAATGCACTAAATTTGAAATAAAAGACGATTTAACGGTTGCTAGGGTAAATCGAAAAACAAAACAGACTTTACGGAGGTCGAGGTTTTTTTCCGTTTTATCTCCGAACTGGCGTTTGCATTTTGAAACCAGTTTGACTCAAACTTTGCACAAAAATCGATTTTGGTAATAGCTTGAACAAGTTCGTTAACAAGAAAAAAATCGTTCAACAGATTCAAAATTTCAATTCTTTAAAAATTCATAACGTTTTGTCTTCATTTTTGAAAATCGGATTTCATCGTCGTAATTAGCGTCAAAATTAGCATAAATTTGCACTTTGAATTTTCAGAGCCCGTTGAAATTATAAAATTCAATTTTATGACGGTCAGGGTTAATTTTCATATTTACAATGCAATTTAAAACTTCGTAATGCTTATTATAAACTTACGATGCTGTTTACGACAGTAAAATCAGAGTTCATAAAATAAAATAAAATTAAGAAAAAATACTTTAGGAAATGTACTTCCATCATGTCAACTAGAGAGCTGTGTGAAGCAGTTATTGAAAATTTGCTGCCTTACCAGAGTCTTGAAGTTTCGTATGTGGCCAAAATTAAAGTAAAATATAATGAAGCTATTTTTAGAAATAAAATTGATTTTTCGTCAGCTCTCTAATCCAAAATTTATTTTGGGGCAATTTATACTTATTTAATTTAACCTGTACGTTTAGTTTGGTTACGTATGCACTATATTTGAAAAGAAATTTTGAGATCAGATTTTGCAAAAGTCCTATTTTTAAAAGTCTTTTGACTGAAAGGATTTAAAAAACTTGTTTTCGAAAAATTAAATATAATCTCTTGACGTGGGCAAACAAACCTACATCGATATGTTACTTTAATATTTAACGAGACACAAACGCGCACGCACATACATACACACACACACACACACACACACACACACACACACACACACACACACACACACACACACACACACACACACACAGAAGTAAAAATCACGTTTTTTACTCTCGAGATTTGAAAACATAATTATACCGCTTACTTTGTAAAAAAACTGATGTAACTAAAATAACTTAAACATTGCATCTTTTTGTACGATTCAAAGTTTAGTAAAATAATACAAGCCAATTTTGAGAAACAGGACCTCTTACGCCGTCATTATTACCAACTTTTAGATTTTGTAAGAAAGTTAATGCTGCTTGCCGCACCATTTATTTCTACCAGAAATTATTATTACAATTCTGATTACAAGAGACCCCAATAGCGGTGTTTCATTTGATATGGATTTTCCACCTTGAAACCTTACACTACATGAACGCTATCTATCCATGCGTGACTGAATCATTGTTACATTCAATATTTAAGCTGCAAAAACCAGATTTTATTGTGGAAAGATCAGTAACATCTCGACATCTCCCAAGGGCAGCGACGTGGAAAAGGATATCTAGCGGGCAACCGCAGCTGCTCGAGTAGTTCAGTAGAGGCGGGGTACACGTCCTTTGTCCTTGCATCTCGAGAAAGAGGTTGACGAATGCGATAAACTGTAGACGTGTGGAATACGTGGCCTATAAATAATGCAGTAACATTGTTCTTTCTGTTGGCCTAAATTAACGAGCTAAGCAGTAAGTTATTCGTTTGCTGTCTATTATTTAATAAACGAAGTTTTTATTTATTTAAAAACAGAAAATAAAAAAAAGGATGCTCAAAAAATAGTAATACAAAATAAGTGTCTTTATTTTTGAGCAGCTATGTCGTTATTTTTATTTATAGTCAAATATAGGTGAACTGGAAACAATGTTTTCTACTTTTACTTCATAGGCTCGCTAAAAACTTTTTTCATAAATATTTAGTTTCAATTTTTTTAGTCTTTCGTAATCTCTGCCAGGCCTGCGAAGAAATGTTTTTGCATGAGTTGGTGAGATGCAATATGGAAAACTTCACTAGGCTACAACAACACAGCCTACATGAGTTAGACTGGAAATCCAATGTTCTCTACCCGAGCTGGTTCGATTCCATAAGAAATTATAGAAGGTTTACACAAATTTATTTATTATTATCGATTGTTTATTACGTGAAAGAGTCTAAATCCAATCTGTTTCCTTTTTTTACAAAATAAACTTCATTTTCCAGGCATGCCTATGTTTTGAAAAAACAGAAATGTGTTTGCAAACGTTATATTTTTTTTCAGTCCTGGCCCTTAACGAAACAAAAAATTTCCCTTAAACGCATTGAGTTTTTCGTTTAGGTGCTAGAGATGCATTTACCGTCTAACGTTCATGTAAAACACAATTTCTTGGATTATATTCTGTTAATAAATTCAATATATATATATATATATATATATATATAAGAAAATTATTGTAAAAATATCAATATTTTTACAATAATTTTCTTTCAACGCTTTGTCACCATTGTTTTCCAATCACCATTGTTGCAAACGAATTCTGTTGAGTACATTGTTGCAATAGTGTAAGTAAATTGTCGAGTTCAGTGTATTTTTTTTAATATTGATGCTCGATTAAGAGATGTTTTAATCGATGTTTCGATTGTAAAAATATCTCGATGCTTCTCGATTGTATTGAGGCGTCACTTGACGAGGTCAGTCCTTGAGGAGTCCTCTTGTTACCTACACTTGCATGTTTACTTCATGTAGGCCTAAATCATCGACAAAACGAGTGAATCGCCAACTTGCAATTGGAACAGGTGTTGTCAAAACCCTTTAAGTTAGGTTTGACCACTCTTATTAACTTTAATAATGTATGTTTTTTTGAATTAATTACTAGTCATGGCTGTTTTTTTGTTTTGTTTTGTATGTGTGAATGTAGTTATTCATTGCAATTTAAGTATGAAATAAATCAATTGTTTCTTAATTTAATTCTGTATGAGTGGTTTATTAATATTATTAGTGCATATATTATTTGTACAGACACTAAAAATTTCTTTTTAGTCCCTTGGATTACGCTGAAGGAATGCATGTAAAAGAAGTTTTTTTTTGTGATGACTTGGTAAAATTTGATGTTTGATTTTTGTTTTATATATTTTTGGTAATAATAAAACATTTTTTTACTAATGTTAATAATTCGCACGTACAATCGACTAAACAAACAAAATTTTTTTTTGTCGATTTGTGACGTCGAGTCAAAGAAAATGATGCATTGAAAACCACCTCAGCAATCAGGAACCATCGCGATGACAATCGTCACACTTCTCGATTGTAAAACTAGCTGGAATTCGATTGTAAAAATATCTCGCAATCGCGCATCGCTAGTGTTTAACAGCTATAGTATTGAGGAGCGCCCCACTACTCCAAGGCCCGCTCTTCCTCAATATTGAAGCTGTTAAAAACAGACTGCAAATTCATTTATTAGTAAGTTCATTTTCGAATACATTGTCAAGTTTATTAAACTGATTGTTTAATTCGTTTTGATTAAGTTCTTAAAAGTAATTCGTGAATACATTGTTGACATATTGCTAAATACATTGTTGAATTCGTCGCCGAGTACATTATTTAATATTGTTAAATTCTTTTTTGAATATATTGTTAGACTTTAAACGTACGTATTAGAACTATTCTCCAAGGTTATCAAAGCATATCATCTTGTGCGTTGCTGTTTCTTTAATTAAAATTTAATTATAATTTTAATTGAAACCGTATTTCAAAAGTTAGTAAACGTCTCCTAAGCAAAGTTTGTTTTGGAAGACTCAGGGGGCAGCAGATGTAAACGGCTCATTATCGTGGGGCTCATTACAGGGCACTGTGTTCTGAGGGTGCACATGAACACAATAGGTATGTACCATGGAGAAACCGTGTGTAGGTTGTGCAGGAAGGAGGAGGAAACTGCAAATAACATAATTCATGATTGTAAGGCTCTTGCTAGTAGGAGGCTAGCGGTTTTTGGTTTTCAAGACCCTAGGGACCTACAGCAGAGTGAGCTAGTCAGGGGGTTGATGGAACTCATTAAGGGCACCAATCTGCTGAACTAGACATTTTTATGAATTTTTGTTGCCTAATAGGTCAGTCGATCGCAGTGCCTGAGGTTGTACTATCCTTTCCTCCTGTCTCTAATCTAATCTACATAACATTGTGTTAATATAACTGTAGATCAGTTTTCATCGTTAAATTCGTTTATGAGCACATTAGTAATTTCATTTTTAAATATATTGATAAATACGTTTATTAAATTTACAGTTTAATTCGTTAGTAACTAAATACGTTGTTGTTATATTGCTAAGTACATTGTTGAATTCGTTGCTGAGTTTGTTACTAAATACAATACATTATTCAGTTCGTTGTTGAATATATTGTTAAGCATAGAGTGCAAAACTTAGAACTTAAACTTACTTATTAGGAACTATCTTCCAAGATTGCCAAAGCGTATCATCTGCTGCATTATTGTTCCTTTAATTAAAAGTTAATTATAATTTTAATTAAAACCATATTCAAGTTACAGTTACATAAGATTGCGTTAGTACACGTGTAGGTCAGTTTTGAATTATCTCTAAGGCTAAATGTGAGTAGGTTAGAAAGTTTTAAATGTTAAAATGTTACCGTCAGTTTACGATGCGCCTTGTGGAATTTGGTATAATTTTAGCTTCAGTTTAAATGTAAAGTAGAATGTATGTACAGGGTGTTTTATATTGCTGTAGTTCGGGCTTTAGGAATTATTTGTTACTGAGATCAATAGAAAAGTAAAATACCATGAGAGAATAATTTGGGAAACAGTCTAACTACATGTACATAATTATCTGAAAGCTGTGTTTTCTATTGAAATATCCACTTATGGAACGAACTGATGAAAAAATTGTCGATAGTTAAATAACCGCCATTTTGGAACTGTTAACGCTATAAAACTAAAAATAGGCCTTCGTGTTGAACCGGGTATCCTAGCTTTTAAAGTAGAGCCGGTGTGTTCATGGTGATAATATCCAGTCAGCAAGCTGCGTCCCTCAAAGTCGTATTTTCAAAATTGACTTTATTGTAAAATATTCTACCTAATTAGTCTTAACTGGCATAATGTATGGACGCTAAACAATCATACATTTATTAACTTGCACTTTTTTTGAAAATCATCTTGCAGACATTTCTTGGATTTTTGTTTGTCACTGTTGTTCGAATTTTCAGTCATCAATTAGTTGTATTCGCTTGGGGGGGGGGGAGTATGTGAAAACATTAATACTGATTTTAAACCTTTTTTGTTCCTAAAAACCTTAAGAATTATAAATAAGTTGTGTGAAACACTACACACACTGTTACAAATTCTGTTACTTCTTCAAAATGTACAAAAAAAACAAGAAATACTGAAATGATTTTGATTTCATCTGATTTTTCTCAAAGTTTTAGAATCTTAACATTCTAAATTAGAATCTAAAAATTTTCGTGTTTTTAATGTAATTTGAAAATTTAAAATTCTAATTTATTCGGATTTTGTTCAAATTTGGCAGAAACATCGAGTTTAATAATGTAGCTTGAACAAATTCGCTACCAAGAGATACAGTTCGGCATTGAAATTTTTCAGAAATTACAATTTTATCTTACTTTTTTTTTGAAAATTGTCACCATCATAATCATTGTTGAAAATCTGCCTAAAGCATTTTGTGTTTTCAAAATCCATTGAAAATACAAAAATTAATCTGATAGCGGTAAAAATCCGTTTTCGTATTTTCAATGTAATTTGTAATTTTAAAATGCTTAAATGTGCAGGTTATGATAGGGAAATCACATTTTTAAAAATGTGTAAAATTACTATTGTTGAAAATTTGTTTCTATTAAATTCGAGCGACCTTGTGTGCCGCAGTAGTGCTTTGATTTACAATAATTATAATAACAACCTGTACCATAATTAATTATAAATAATTTAAGTGAATATTAATCATTTATTTGTGATAATTTGTATCCAAATCCAGGCTGTGCATATGTGATTTGACCACAAGGGTGTTACCATTTTGCATAACCTGCGCTCTGATTTAATAACTTAGATTTACACAACTCTAATGCAATGGGATCTGCCGACACTGGGTGGATTTTGGAAGTTAACATTATTAATCTTACATTGTTAGCATTCTACTGGCATTGTTAATCTTACAGTTACCATTTATTTTTGTTTTAAAGAAATAAATACAAAGCATTTTGGACTTAAAAAACTCCATTGTTTTCATTTAGTCATTTAAATGTGCTAAACATTGCACACACTTTTTCAATGTAAATTAATTTTCAAATTGACTAAATTGAATTAATATTGAATTTATAAATAGGTATTTGTGGTTTGTATTGGATTCCACGAGTTTTGATTAGGAATTTCAAACTTTCAAATCCTCAGTCATAATTGCTAACTCAAACTACTATGGCATGTTATTTTAGTAAGGTTTGCCCAATGTTTTAAAATACTGAACATCAATGTACTAAACATGTTTAAAGCAACAATCAGCTGTTCAAACTCTTAGCCTTACAACAATGCTGATGACTCATCTGTGACTGATGTGAAAATCATTGCAAACTATGCCATACAACGGTAGTCACAGATTATAAATATGTAGGCCTACGTGTCTAGCTAATGGAGAGACGGCTGCTATGACAAAGCACTGTATATTTATCCTTCGAACAGTCTAAACACAATGTGGTTACATTCAGTCACGGAGCTCAAATGCGTACCATTACATCGCACTGAAATAAATTAAACGAAAACATAATACAGACATATTTGTTTAAAGGACTATGATGTGGTGTTAAGAACTTAGGCTTACTTTTAACTTTTTTCACTTACTCCTGAACTCGATTGATACATAGTTTTAACACTTGAAATTTACACTTGAACAAAATTTAATAAAAATCGTAAGAGCGGATTTTGAGACATTTTATTTTAATAGTTTAAAAAAAGTTTATTTACTTGTTGATTTGTTTTACCTTCAGGATTGTTAGTTTAATAAGAGTTAAGGTTAACGTAAAGCTAAGTTACCTTAAAGACGGCAGACATCTTGGGCAGAGCACAACTGAGGAAAATCAGGGGCTCATGCGTGGTTTTGAGGGTACACATGACCACAAAGTAACCGTTTGTAAGTTATGCAGGAAAGTGAGGAAACTGCAGGACACATAATTCAAGGTTTTGAGGATCTTGCTAGCAGGAGGGTTTTTGGTTTCCAGAACCCTAGGGACTTCCAGCACGATGAGCTAGTCATTGGATTATTGGAACTTACTAACAGCACCGATCTCTTGAACAAGTACTTACGAGTTGCACAATAGGTTCGTTAATCTCAGCGCGTAGGGTTGTATTTCTTCCTCTAATTTCTAATCTAATATAATCTGTTACCTTACCTTCACCGTCCAGTAAATCCTTACTTTTACTTCCGTTTTGGTTCTGTGACTGATGGTTTTGACGGATTGAAGGCTTCCGGATTTATTATTTTTTTAAAATTAAAATATGATCCCGAGTAATAGTCAATTGAAAACTACGTGAAAATTATACCAATTCAGGCACTAGTAGCCTATAGTTTCGTGCGCTGGTGCGCGCGCGCGCGCCCACACACACACACACACACACACACACATATATATATATATACACACACACACACACACACACACACACACACACACACACACACACACACACACACATACACACACACACACACACACACACACACACACACACACACACACACACACACACACACACACACACACACACACACACACACACACACACACACTTCAATAGTTCATTTCTTAAAGAAATGTTGATAATAAACTATCAAACAATTTAATGGTATACAAAGGAAAATATCATAAATTCAGTGACTGTTGTAAAACTGCCTGAAAATAACACTTCTTTAAATACTATCCATTCACATGGTAATAGCTTATCTTGTAGTGCATCATTATAGACTACTATAACTTGACACAAGTGCTCTGATTCTCCTTGAATGCATTCTGGACTTAAATTATGATTCTCCCGAAACCATGCAGTTCAAACTAACCAGATTGCATGAATGAATTTGGAAAAAAATTATCTTTAAATAACCCCAGAAAGAAAATCGTTGGTAGATCGTGCGACCAAGTATACCAGGCTGCATCTTCAACTTGTGAAATCATGCCGATAATACGCCCGCGCATTGTAAATCTTTGAAAATAATTAACTTCAAGTATTATTGCATTTGTAATCATAATTAAGAAACAAGAGGGAAGTGTAGGCGACTGTAGAACATGAGTAGGCAGCTTCTAGATGCATTGAGGCCTACCCACACGCTACCACGCGTTTTGTTTTTGTTTACATCGTCGTAACAAGTCGATGACCTGCCTTTACATCTCTTACGCTTGTGCATTTAACTAAAACAATTTTTAAGTGAAAACATCTTTAGGCGGGTTTTTGTATGAGGAAATAAATTGAGACGTGCAATAGCACTAACAACATTTAAAAAATATCACGCTTACCGTAAACACATTATTAGTATTATTGCTAATAATTAGTAATTATAAGTCTACCAGTGAGCCGATTGATTCGTGCTTAGTGTTGTGATTTCTGCTTATGAAAATAATGGAGGTGAGTTCAAACCTAGCAACTGAATTAAAATTTTTTACAGTTAATATTTACTCTTATTTGTTTAAAATTATGTATATAAAAAAGTTTAATAACAAATATTTTAATTATAATGAACACATTCTAAATCCTTTAGAGCGTTTACATTTAAATATATCTTGCACATTGTGTATAAATAAGTTCAATTATATATATATTTCAATAATTAACTAACGCCATTGTACTACATGCTCAGCCCAGCAGTTATAATTATTAGATATAATGGTGTTTTAAATTTTTGTATGTATATAGGTAAGTGTCCATTTTCTTTAAATCCAGTTTTGTAATAAAATTAATAGTACGGTTTTACCAAATACAAACTAACAATGAACACTGATTACTTCAAATTTTTAATTTTCACTTCTGTCGCCGTGGATTATGCTTGCATGTTAGTTAAATTTCAAATCTCGATGTTATTTAAAATCATAATTCCAAAAAATACTTTAAACATTTAAAACTCATACGTACTATTGAATTTGCTACCGACGTTTGTTGACTTATTCAATAAATTATAGATTTTTAATGCTTAAGTATGTAACAAATATAAATTGTTACACTACAAAGAAGGTAGGAACGACAGACAAGGTTTATTATCAAAACTGTAAATTATAATATTTCAACTACTTATATGCTAAAGTGATTTTAGTTACGAATCTTCGTATGTACACAAAATTTGATCATAATCTAATAAACCGTTTTTAAGAACTTCAACCATTTTCTTGGTTTTATCGGTATTTGCATCTAAACGTGACTTTCCAGTGAAAAAGCGACACGTAAATTTTGTTCAGGTACTTAAAGTCTATATTTAAGTTAAATTTGATTATCGTTGGAACAGCTTTTGAGATGTGTTTTAATTTATAAAGACATTTTGCGTAAAAAATTATTATATCAACTTAAAATTAAACCTAAAAGCTAAATTTCATAGAAATTAGTTAATTCATTAGTCTCTAGTACTTTATACGGAAACGTAGGCAAACAAAAAACAAATTATTTTTTTTTTATTTGACTCCAGGGCTTTTAAAATCATAAAATCGATTTGTGGTCATATATTGACCAACAGCTACAACTTTTAAAAATATTTAAAATTCTGTTTTCATTATTAAAAAAAATGAGTGTCACTTAAGTTCATCTTTTTATAAAATATAAAAATTAAACCATTTCTGACAAAAAAATTTTAGAATGTAACAAATAATTAAACCGGCATTTGTAAACCTATATAATATATCAATTTGTTTTTATCTTACTTTGAGGTTATCTCTTATTTCTAAGATAATTAAAGTTTTCATAAACTTTCTAATTTATAACAAGGGAAAATTCGTATTTCAAAGTTGTCAGTGAAAAACAGATTACAGACAATTTTAATTTGTTAGGTTGGTATAGTACGGCTAATAACAACGCATACATTAGTATAATCTAGGTCTAGTGTGACACATTGATTACGTCACTGAGTCTGATAAAAACTCGGTTTCACTTGTACATAAAACGCGCGCAAATCTGCACTTACATGTTACTCCTTGGTTATTACCGCTAGTAGCTAATCACAGGTTAAACCCAGAGAAATAAACATGCATTCACTTCCGCTATTTCATCAGTTTGGTTTTTTCTCCGCCCATTGCTTACGTTAAGGTTTTATAGCGATTTCCTATATGTACAGTGTGTGTGTGTTTTGCATCCTTTGCAATTTTTTTGATTCGATTCAATTATCCCATAGAAATGATTTTGTTTAAAAGATTGGACTTTCAGAGCAAAACCCATAAATGTCATCTACTTAAAATCATCATTTGAAAACACCACCCATTCTTAATCTTTAAAAGATCTTCATTTTCTTATCTTTGCTTTTTAAAAAACTGACTGTACCATCGTAATCGTAAGGCAATAATAACAAAATCAGATTTAAATATGTTTATTACAAAATAGCTCTGGATTAATGATTTTTTAAAATTTTTCGCCTGTCTAAAGCACAGAAAATGAATATATATTAAAAACGTTATTTTATGATAACGGTTACAACCGTTATTGCTACTTTTTGAATAACGTTTTATTTAAACTGTTATTTGGTTAACCGTTATTTAAACTACTAATCAGAGGTTTCAATATAGTCACGCAAAGAAACTAAACTGATATTAAAAAAAAACATTTTCCGATTTTTTATAAAGTATAATTTACTTTTTTATTACACTACAAACACTATTTAATAGATTCATGATAAAATAGGTAATAAATTTAATTCTTATTAAAACACATGAATATATTTTTTGTAATTTAATATCAATTAATTGTAATCCTTAAATGGATAATTATTGTAATAATAGGTATTATCTTAAACGAAATCAACATTTGTTTTTAATTTATTAAATATATAATACAACATTAAAGTGTCGGTTGTTTATTGACAAAATATTTATAAATGCAGGTCATTTAACAAGAAATAAAACTAATTCATTTAAATGTAGTAATTTATTTGATATTACTTTGTAAATAGACACTCAGTTACAAACCATAACACTATAAATAAACTGTACAAATAACTGAACTTGAATTCTCACTTTGAAATAGTTAACCGTTACTTTCTCAAATTAAAAGTTATTCCGTTACATTGTTCTTTTCGTTTGAAATTATCTCAACGCTAGCGCCAGTAACGCTTAGTGAGAAGACATTGAACTACTAAACGGTTATCCAAAAGGTTATTGGTGATAAAACGTTATTCGTTGTTCATTTCGACGTCGTATTCATACTGTTGATCGTTACTGCAATGTGCTTAGCGGAAAAGCAAGATACTAATGAACTGTTGTTAGGGTTCTAACACTTTAGCCTAGTAATCGTTATTTATTACTTTTGGTAACGGTTATTACAGTTTTTCAATAACCGTTACAAAATAACAGATAACAAAATAACGCCTATTACTACTGCTAAGACGTCTACTTTCCATTTGTAAATGGAGTAGGTGAAAGGGGATTGGTGGCGTGCACCATTTGGCTTTACCGCTGCAACAAATCGGCATATGAAGCACACTGCGCCACCTTATGTTCTAAATACGAACTGTTAACCCAGTTAATGACTACTTAATACAGATTTGCCTTCTGTATATATTAAGTTTTCTGTGTTCATTTGCGTGTCCGCAATCAATGAAGTTAGTATTTGAAAATTCGCTTTAATGAAAGCGAGACATTTGCGTGCCGCGATTATTTTTAAATTAAATAGTAAAAGTAATAATAGTGTTTCATGGAGAACATATTTTAACTAAAAAAGTAAAATAATTTAAAAAATATTGTTCCAGGGTCAAAATGGATTCGAGGAGCTACGTCGGTACATCAAACAAGGCGGTGACTTTTGTAAGGAACTCAGCGCTATCCTGCAGGAGAGGTAAGGTCACTTTTTCATTACTTATTTCCAGTGCCGATTCCTTTCACACTCGATACGATACGATATACTCGCTAGAAACGTTGAAGACCAAACTACTGAATTCATTAATAATCATTTCATTTTTAACGTCGCTGTCACACCGTTGATCATTATTGCAGTGTGCTTGGCGGAAATGCACGATACTACGATGTTGGCGGAAATGCACGATGTTGTTAGGGTTATATCACTTTAGTCCAGTAACCGTTATTTGTTACTTTTGGTAACGGTTATTTTGATTATAATTCAATGACCGTTAAGTAACAGAACAAAATAACGCCCATCACTAAGTAGCCTACTTTCCATTTGTAAATGGAATAATCACTACTTATTCATGAATAATCATTTAAATAATCACTCAATAAATGATGAGTGAATAATCACTCAATCACCACAGTCCGCAAAGGGCTGTACAACGGTTTTCTTAGACGTGTATTGTGTGGTCAGAGAATTTTATCTAGCTGACGTATTCGGTCTCGTTGTGTTGGTTTTGGTTATGGGTCTTACCGTGATAGAAGCTCTGTGACTTATTCTGCAATTAATATTCACAAACACATCAAATATAGCGTGCTCAAAATCTGTCTTAATCGACTAGTGCCTGATGGTTGATGCAAGTACACCTAAGTTTTAACTTTTGATTGTTTTTCAGTCGTTAACGCTCCGAAGTAGCCAAAAACTTTTGTCTTCAAATTATGACATTTTTTTAGTTTAGTAATTTGCGCTAACGTAAATTTAGCGTTTCTAAATTCTTTTCAAATAACTTTTTTCGTTTCAAAAACTTATATTTTTAAAATTACGGGAGGCCAAAAAAATTTTTAAATAAAAATATCGCTCTGTATATTTTTACAGGAAGTAAAAATGCCGCTTTAGATTAAAAAGCAATTCTCCAACTCGGGAACATAAATAATTGTGACGCGCGGCTGTCTTGCTGACGTGATACAAGTGAATTTCGAAAGTTTTTGTTTATTTTATCCTTCTTTGATATTCTTATTTCGCCATTATAATCAGCATTAATATTTTCATATACTAGCATTTTAAACTTTTAAATTACATTGGAAATACAAAAATAAACATTGTTCGGTCAAATTACATTTCTTAATTCCAACGGATATTGACAATAAAAAATACTAATTTATACAGTTTTTAATGTCGATTACGATAATGTTATCAGATTTTTAAATAAAAAAAGTTACGATTTAAAAAAATAGTTGCCATTTTAAAACTCTTCAACAAATTTTGCTGGTTAACGAACTTTTCCAAGCTGCTATCAGAATCGGTTTTTTTGCCAAATTTGAATCACATCGGACTAAAATAGCGAACGGACCAAAACACACACACACTCTCTCTCTCTCTCTCTCTCTCTCTCACACACACACACACACACACACACAGAGTTGATTTTCTCTAAATTACAAGATATGCAATAGAATTTTACCTAATATTTCTGTTCACTAAAAAGCATCTGTAACGAATTCACCAAAACACATGTTAGTAGATTACTTAGATGTCTTTGCCATTTGTGTGTTTGAACAGTTGTGTTTTCTGCTAAACCAAACGATAGGACATGTAACCTTTGATTCAACCAGTTTTTTTAGTAAATTTGTTTTGGAAAAGAGCATTCGGAATGGCCATATACCGTAAGACCCAAACCTGGTAACTATTAACATGTAAACAGACTATTAGAATAGGTCCTTATATATATACACACATATATATAGCGTGTGTATGCGCGTGCGTGCGTTTGAATTTGTTGTTTTGATGTGATTCAAACTTGGCATGAAAATTAATTTTGGTAATAATTAATCGGTATCGAAATGAAGGCCATTCGAAATCTTTTAAAAAATAGTAACTTTTTCACCTTATAAAATGCGAAAACAAGCATGACAATGTTTGGCTTTCATTTTCGCGTTTTCGGTCAACTTTTAAAGCTAAATATGCTATTTTTTGCAAATCCCACCGCCGGTTACGATATGAAGTTATTATTTTTTTCCAAAAATGGAGTAGTATAAAAAAAGCTGTGAATGTTTAAAAATTATAATGGCCACAATTTTCGAACGGATAAATCGATTTTTCTGGAAAACGAACTCGTCAAAAGTAATACCAAACTCGGTTTGTATCAAGTTTAAATAAATTCGAACCAGACGCATGCGTGCGTACAACACACACCTCGGGTCACGTCTCGGGTTCAGATATTATTTTGATAGTCTCGCCAATAGCTTACTTTACAAAAGATATCAAAAGATTCACTTAATAATCGTAACTTTTCCTTTTTTGAAATTTATTTTTACTATTGTAAACATCGGTGAAATCTGCTTAGAAAAGCCTTTAAAATTTTAAGAAGTTAACGTATTTTTTTAAACCGCTTTAAAAAACCTAGTAAGGATTTGGCAGAGTAGCCTATATACCTTGTCCGAAAGAATGTTTAGTCTCGATTTTGATTTTCTTGTATTGTGTTAGTTTACGCGATGCATCCAATGTTCTCAGTGTTTAGAAATTTACTTCCATCACTTCATTGTGACTTCCCTTCACTTCGCCTGATTTATCTTTGGCCAAGACTTATAAAATTTAAAGAACGCCACAATTTACTGCAAGGAAACCATATTTCTTTTCGAAACAACTAGTGTCACTGAAACGTGTTCATTTATCTGAGCGTGAGTGTCTCGATATTGTTTAAACCTCCAACAATCTTATCCAACTTCACGTCCCACAGATTTATCGATAGATCACAATCGAACCTAGAACAATATCGAGTAATCGAACACGCCACCGCTATTTGTTACCGTAACAGTCATTTATTGTTCATATCACTCAAAAACACGTAAATGGCGTCTGTAGCATATCGACGTGACCAGTGGACTGTGACGCGGTCAGTCGCCGCCAGAGAGAGTTGAATGTCTTTCCGCTTAACATTTCTTCAGATTCAGTTTATTTGATTCTGCGGCAAAAACGAGACAGACATTACCAGGGGTACCTACAGGTTCGACAGAACACACGGGGTGCTCTCACGCCTCTTACTTTTCCATTTTAAGGCTTTAAAATAAAAAAAAACGACTTAAAACCGATAAAATGTCTGTAAACAAAAATGTCTACATTATAATGTGTCCCCGTAAGAGTACACAGGTGACAAATAATTGTGTGTGTACCAAAACAGATGATTGATAAGGAAAAAAAACATTATTCAAAATAATATTTAAATTATTAACGTATCCCAAGACTTAAATAATTATTGACCGAATCAGTTTTGAAAGTAGAAGCGGTAAGACAATCTAGGCCAGTTATAATATGTAAATGTTATTAAATAAAAGATTGTTCTTTTAGTGAACAATAAATACTGTAGCCTAATTTAGGTAAGTAATGTAGAATCTGGTTACAATACGTTTCATTTGTAAATACTTCAGTAAGGTACAATGTTAGAATTCAATCATTATTTTTATAGATTATTGGTTTAAATACGAAAGTAGAGCAAAATAAGACTTATCTTATTAAATACCCTAATATAATAAATTACATTGCTTTATGAACAGGTGATGCAAGTATTAAATGTAACTATAAAGTCTATTTTAACAGAAGTTTATACAGACAATAAATAGTAGGCCTACATGGTTATGCAATGATTTTACTTAGGAAGAAATATGTACAGTAATCTATTACACAAGTACTGAAAAAACTTTGGTGTGTTATAGTAATTAAATACCAGCCAGTGGTATAATTTGAATTATTTTATTTACAGAATTCATGTTTTTAACGTTTAATTACAGATAGCGATTTCATTAAAAAAAAGTCCTAACCTATTTTATTTTTGTTCGTGTATGAACAAGGAAAGTTATGATTACCATATATTTCACAGGTCACTTCGACCATTGTGTATAAATGGTAACATGTAAACAGACTATTAGAACAGGTCCTTTTATATATATATAAATAGTGTGTGTATTCGCGTGCGTGCGTTTGAATTTGTTGTTTTAATGTGATTCAAACTTGGCATGAAAATTAATTTTGGTAGGCTAATAATTTGCACACATTCGTTATCCAGCAAATTCTATTAATCGGTATCGAAATGAAGGTCATTCGAAATCTTTTAAAAAATAGTAACTTTTTCACCTTATAAAATGCGAAAACAAGCATGACAATGTTTGGAAACGTGTAACACTGTTCAACTTCTTGTTGTACAATGTTGTATATTATTCGTTTATTTTTTCCAATTAAATGCGAAAGTTCGCTCGGGCCCACCAGTACAAATTAAACATCGTAATTGTTTTAAGCCAATGAAGTTAAATAATAGATGGGAGAAGAATAGGATATGTTTTAAGTGTAGTCTGTTTCATTTACAAAATGAGCTACTGAAACCGCTATGTGCACAAGAGGTGTGTGTGTATGCGCGCGCGTGTGCGTGTGTGTCCTTTTTACTTTTGTAACCACAACTAGGATTATATAAAAAAATGCTTAACACCGTTAATAGCTGCACAAAAGTTGATGGGATTGTACTTTGTGAGATTTTACGAAGACTTTTGTAACTTCAGTTTCGGTTATTCCGCAGATATTCCAACTTGCTGCCTTAATTCTCTGTGTATGTCTACTGCTGACCCCTCTGTATCGTTAGGTCCTGACTTGAGCAATACAAATTGGTGTTTTTTTTTTTTCAAGCCGTGGCCGGGAATCGAACCCGGGTCCTCGGGGTGAAAGCCTAGTACGCTATCAACTAGGCCACCGAGGCGGCACGCTGTGCCAGTGAATATATTATTTACTGCTACTAGTGGAGGATAGCGTGATCACAGCTATCCGAGAATTTTTTTACTTTTAAAAAATATATGTTGTTTTGAATATTAGGGTGAAAACATTTTTGTGCGGACTCAAAAGTTGTCGCTGTAGAGATTTTTTGAAAATTGCTAGTTGTGTGGAATAAGATTGGGACTTCGAAAATTGCTTTCTTTGCGTGAAATATTAGGTTTATATAAGATAAAACGTACGATTTATCACTGAATAGTGCAAATATTACTTAAACTATACTTTAACATTTATATTGTCACTGTTTATAACGCTCTAATAGCAATTTTATTACTTTTTTTTTAAAATAATTTACTCTTATATTTTTAACCAATAATTTTGTTTAGGCTACATGTAGTAGACTGTTTGTTCCCTTTCTTATTCCCGTTACATTATTTAACTAAATACAGTAAATATTTTTCGAAGAGCATTTAGCGAATTTGCCACCACAAGCAGCACACAAGCGCAACCGGAAATCATGTTTTTGTAATACACATTTTAAAGTGTAAATTTGAAATGTACAATACATATGTAAAATTGTTACGTTTTTCACACACAAACCGTGTTGGTTAGGCTTGTTTTTTTAAAAAATGTTGCGCGTTCATGTATCGTATTCGTGTTTGATATAAAGCCGTTTTAAGTTCTTCGCACACGATCATGTTAGGTTCTGTTGTTTTCATTATTAATAACACGCATTTAATTAATCATTTTCGCAAAGAAAAACGTGTTACCTACTTTCGCGCGGTACTGATTTTTAGGTTATGCGGGTCACTTTTATTTTCGATTTTTTTCGAATTGTCCTTAGTTTTCGCACTTTTATGTTTTGTATTATTACTAAAGTAATGAAGGCACGTAATGAAGCCTTTTACAGCGTCTTATTTACTTTTTGGCTTACTGGAGAACGGGATAGAATAAAAAAATCAAATAGTAGGCTGCCTTTAAGACACATAACCGGATAGGTTAGGTACGAAGATTTCAGTTTACAAAACTTTGAACGTGTAACTGCATAGTCCCTCGTCCCCTGAGGTTACGATCCTTTCTTATGGCCTTCTTACGTTACAAGCGATGTAGTTGCGTTCAGGCCTAACAATTAACCTTAATTTCGCGTTGCTCGCTACGTTAATTGCTCTGTGATGCGTGTTTAGTGGCCGGTTACTTTCACAGAACTGCTAAATGTCAATGCTGGACAAATTAATCTACAGAAGATACTTTGGTTATGTAACGAATGGGATGGTTATTGATATACGCAGCGGGTGATTGGTTATGTGAGTCAGCGTGTGCGCATGCCCGTGGGCACCTATTAGTAGAGATGTTACTTTTTATGGTTCTTAGGTAACTAAAGATTGAATAAGTGTTTTACTAAACGCCGCAATATAGATAGCAGCACTGTGTCAGCCTGTATTACAACATTTGCACTATACCGTATAACGGTAAATATTTCATACGTCACCTTAAATTACACGCACATAGAGAACACTCGTGCCCGCTTCGCGGGCCAACCCGTTACAGTTAATATAACGAATAAATAGTGCCAAAACATTATATAAATTCTCTAACATTCAACAATCTTCAAAAACATACTGATAAATAAGACAGGAAAACAGCCTGTTTTTTTTTAATCGGTTCATCAGATTTTTGTGAAATTATGGCTTCATACGAATCACAACTCAAATCATTGTATCTACTTTGAAATTAAAGATAATTAGTAAAATAAAACAGAAAGTAATAACAGTAATTTGATAATCAACTGTTTGGTAATGTAAAAACTATCAGCTGTTACAGAAATTATCTCAGTTTTATGAGTTCTGAGAAATCGAAACGATAAATCAGTTTTGATAAATCCGTACTAAGCACATTAACGACTATACAATAGACTTGTTTGAATTAGCGTTGCTCACTCATACCTTTATTTAGCCTGGTAGTTAATCCGTGGAGTTACAGTGAGTTTTTGTAAAAAAAAACAAATGTAATTAAACTAAGGGGAATGAAAAATATATAAAATACTAAATACTTACTAATTCTATAATACCGTATGCATAGGAACGATTGTTGTTTAAACTGGTCAAGAAATCGATAATAACAATTTCCGTTATCGTGTATCAAAAATAAAATATCGTGTAACAAACCAAAAATAAAAATCGTGTGTCATGTTTTCTCTTCCTTTTTATTTTAATTACCATAATTTCTTCGAAAACACGACAAAGTAACATAGCTAGTTTTTAACAACATAACCTGAAACTTGCTACAACATATCAGCTGTTCAATGAAATCAGCTGATCGTTACGAATTATTATAATAAAACTGATCTTTTACTATAACATATGTATCGAAATTAAATTAACGATTCATTTTATATATTTACATCGGTCAAACATTTTCGTAGTTTCCCTAGTGTAGTGGTTATCCCGTGCGCTTAACAAGTGGTTCGATCCCGTGCGGAAACACAAGGAAATTTTAATTTTAATGTTAATTTAATATGAGACTTGCTACGCGCAAAATATACTGTTATATATTAGTGCAAATTTGTTCACTTGCATACGCAAAATCCAACATGACAGCCAGCCCTAAAAACATGAACATTTTCAAACCGTTTTCTATGTTAATTCAAATTTTCGGGTGACAACTAAATTTTCTTCTCGTTCTAACAAATCAGTTTCTACTAATTTTATTCAATACCTAATACAATTTTTTGTAAATTAATATTCTTAATGCCATTAGCTTTTGAAGGAAAACATATAATAAAACAGTTCCGCCCGTTATTTGCTGGCTGACATCTTGAAAACGATTTTCCAAAAAAATACATTAATATAGTGATGCTCTATCTTAAACTCTTTTGAAAACCTGATTTTAACATCATCACTACCATTACAATTTTTGCAGATTTCAACGCTTATAGAAAAAATGTTAAAATAATAATGTTTGATTTGTTTACAAATATTTAGAATTACATTCATTTTGGTCCATTGAAACATTTCAGTGGGTAACGAATATGTTTTAATCAAAACCTTAGGATTGGCGTATGGGTTTTGCCATTGTAGCAGTTCCAGTAGTTCATTTTTTTAATTTAAATTCGCTGAAAGTAATATAATTAAAAAACGTTTCCCAAATTTGCATTAAGTAGACCTTACATATGACAGTTTTGTTTAAAAATTTTCTAAAGTTTTAACCAATACAAATTAAAGAGATGTATTTTCTCTTTTCTTGAAATTCAATAAATAAATAAAATTCGTAATCAGCAATCTGTCACTTTTAATCCGATACCAAATACTGCATTTTGTGAGAAATTTAATTTTGATTCCCTCCATTCTTACGCCTCCATTTTTTAAAAATGAAAATTGTATTTGAAACCTCTTCATTGTTTCCAAATATTTGCTCGAGCACGTTACAAAACATCCACTTTTTTATGATTTCCACTTCCAGTTTAAACGCTATGGGATCGTTTCCGACTACGTTAGCTTTAAAACGTAATGGGTCTTACTGGATCCTGGCCTTCACCATACAGTACATACAGTTACATTATCATAGGGGTTATCCATTGTACATTGTATTCAGTCATCAAACCTTATCCGAAACATTGCGCTGTGAGGTTAGGTAATCAAGGATGTTGTGCTGCTGAAATATGCAGCGGGTTACACGCAGCTGTCTCGTGGATTTGTTATCCTACTTACTTCAATAGGCACTACAATAAAGGCATAATGCCCCCACCAACAGTTTATGACGGTAAATCGGATTTCCAGAAAAAAATTAAGAAAAAAGTGATGCGTTTTTAAAGATTTGATGTGGTTGCCATTTTAAAACTGTTGAAGAAATTTGCTGGATAACAGAATCCTTAAGTATATACAAGGTATCAAATCAACAACGTCGTGGATCGCACAAGTCAGAATAGACCTACATGACGCAGGAATAGACTCAACGGATGTTGAAGATAGACACGCATACAGGAGAAAGATGCTCGGTTGGAAGGTCCCAGAGAATGAAATCCCAAAGAGAGCAGGGGTAAAATGGACGGAGGAGCGGAAGAGGATCCATGGGGACAGGATGAGGGAGGTGTGGAGGATTAGAAGGAGCAAGACATGAGTCGGAGTGCTTTGCGTGATCCATCAGAGTCCATCAGATACGCAGATAATAATGAAAAATAATATATATATATATATATATATATATATATATATATATATATCATATCAAATAATAGTGTATATATATATATATATATATATATATATATATATATATATATATATATATCATTCATTTACTAAAGAAAAGATTTGGCAAACAATTCTGAAGTAGGCTACGCAGCCTTGATGGCCAAGTGGTTGACTAGAGTTAGAGTTAAAACAGCTGATAACAGCGCGCAGATGCTAATCCAGTCGTTGACCCTAAATGTTTACAGAAACATCCAAAGGAACTCGCGCCTGGAAAGCTAAAACATTATTAGGGTCGAATTTGCGTAAAATCTTAGAAAAAACTTTTGGAATGACTGAAATTTCCTCAATGAGGAAAGAAGGAAGGAAGATTTGTCCAGAGAGTTTCACTTTCGCTCAAGTAAAAACGAGGCATTCCAATAGTACACTACTATTTCTAGCAGGAAAGGTGAAGGATGGCTGATTTATTTCACAACGCAGGTGGTTTTAGTAGTGCTAGGAGGATGGTGTGTGACGGAAAGTACAGGGAGCTTGAAACAGCGACACTGTGGCAAGTTGTCTCCAGTTCACGATCCTCAGCAGCTTATTTGTCACGAGGATTGTTCAAGTTAGAAGTAAAGAACTAACCTCTCTTTATTTAAGTGAAGACGAGTAAACGGACATCGTGATCAGAGGGTTAGCTAGGTCTGCCTGCCTAAAGTGTAAGAGGGTGCAAGAAGCACATTATGGTTGACACGTCATGTTCTTTCTTTAAAAAAATCTAACGTTTTTAACATGTATCTTATTGTTTAGGACTGGTTGTAATGTTGGATTTTGCGGGACGCGTGATGCGAGGAACATGTTTATCTTTATATATAACAATATATTTTGAGCGTTGCAACTCTCATAATAAATTGGTTGTAATTAAATATTGCTGTTTCCACTACACCACTACGGAAACTTTGAAGAAATTTGACTGATTGAAGTTTATGAAATGAATCATTAATTTGTAATAGTTATATTAAACGATCAGTTGTTTCATATTAATTCGTAAAGATCAGCTGATAGGTTATAGTAAGTTTTAGCTTATGTTGCTAAAAACTAGCTATGTAAACTTGTGTTTTCGAACAAGTTATCGTAAATAAAATAAAAAAAGAAAGAGAAAAATACATGATTTTTTTATTTTTGTTTTAGAAATTTTTGTTTTTCTACGACATTGATCACAGATTTGTTTCTAATCACAGATTTTTTCTTCCCTTTAAAAAATCTAATCTGAAAGATGACATTTTTAAGGTAGGAATGCAATTAAGAAAATATGGCAACACTGTATGTTTCCTCATCCACCTGTTTACATCATATAACCGCAGTGTTACACTCTGACGCACGTTTGGAAATGTGTAACAGGTGTCGTGGAGGCAGCCAAGCGTGCAGCCTAGTTCCTGTGATTTAAATAAACGATGCAAAAACATTGCAGAAATTTTCTTGATATCAATTATTATTTGTCCAAAATGAACTGTTCTTAAAAAAACTGAAATATCAGTTCATCGAATTTAGTAATACATGAAGACATTACTGAAATCATTATATAAAATTTGAAATAAATGAAATTTAAGGTCCGATAGTAAATAAAAAACTTGACGGCGGACAAGGTTTTGTTTTTTCTGATTTACTCGAACATTAATTTTATTTAAAACTAGCAGTACCTGCACGGTGTTTAAAAAAATGAACATTTGTGAAGATGAGATAATGAATTACAATTGTTCTTTTTTTTATTAAATTAAAACAGTTTTTAAAAATACGCTAGATTTATTTTTCTAATTTATTTAGATGTAATTTTCAGTGAATATTTAATATAAAGAATCTAATTTGAATTTTTAAAATCCGGCTTCGAAATGTTGTTTCACCTTCTTCTGTACACCTACATTAAACATGTCAGATCTTTGCGTAATAGATGATGTGGCTGTACTACACACACACACACACACACACACACACACACACACACACACACACACACACACACACACACACACACACACACACACACACACACACACACACACACACACACACACACACACACACACACACACACACACACACACACGCACGAGCACAAACCTACAAAACTTTTATTAACTTAGATTTACTACATTGACTGCAGTTATGAATCTTAATTTGTCTTTAAATTGAGCGAAATCTGATAAAAAGATTTTGAGAAATTATACGTTTTCAAATTTATTTCAATAGTTCCCGATCCTTCACGGAGATGTGTCGACTTGTACGTTTTGTTTCGGTTCTTATGGACTGCATTTCAATTAACCGGATAGATCTAGCAAACCTTAAAATTGATTTTATTACAAACCCCATATTTCGTGTAATCAGAAAATTTGAAATCAGAAACTGTTATATATTTTTACTTTACTTAATAAATGATGCTAAGGATTAATACAATATTCCAATTGAATTTATATTGGGGCTACTTGGCAAGACCTTATCTCATACAATGATTATCAGACGAAATTATAAAGGTTTTGAGGTCTACTTTCGTATATATTGAGGTCAAGGTTCCGGTCCTACAGATTAAAGGGATATATTTTGCAAAAAACAACAGCGCACGAAATTTACCGGAGCAAATCAATTGAATTCGTGAATCTGAAATCCGTTTACTTTGCGTTGTAGACCCAAGGTCCGTTAGGTTCAGACAAGAACCATCAACGGTGTTTTTATTAATCAAAACACAGTTGTTTCACGGTTAATTCTGTATGCGCAGTGTCTGTTTCATTGGAAAATGGAGCTAGTGGAGCGGCCGTTATAAGTTTCCAGATTGTCGTTAAAACGTGATTGTCAAATTGTGAATATTAATATTATATAGGTGATAGAAAATTGTGTGATATTCTTTTAACTTAAAATGTGTTTTCGCCCGGGATTGAACCGGGGACCTTGCGCGTGTGAGGCGCACATGATAACCACTACACTACGGAAACTAGGAAGAAGTTTGACCGATGTAAATATATGAAATGAATCGTTAATTTAATTTTTATGTTGATAGTAACTATCAAAAGGTTTTACTAAAGGTCAGTTGTTTTATTTTAATTCGTAACGATCAGCTGATTTCATTGAACAGCTGATAGGTTATAGTAAGTTTTAGGTTATGTCGTGTTTACGAACAAATTATCGTAATTTAAATAAAAAGGAAGAGAAACATGATACATGATTTTTATTTTTGGTTCTTTAACAGACATTATTTGCTAACGTCCATACTTCATGCCAGTTATACTAATGAGGGCGAGGGATCAGTGTTAACGGTAAGGGAAAAGCAACGGGAGCTAATGCAGCTCGAAGTAAAGACCTTTAGGTGCGCAGTTCAGAGACGCAGTAGACTGACCGGTGTTTTAGCCACATCGAGCACCAAGGGAGGAGGTGGTAGCCAAGGCATTAATAAAACTAGAGCCGAGCACGTCCTGGAGATCAAACCTTATGTGTGAAAAACACAACCTTTATAGGGCTGCAAAAACAGGGTTTACGGAAACCGTACTACAGAAATGGAAGGATCCTGGGTAGAGGGTAACTTAGAAAAACCATGGTACTCATGTCAAGGCACTGTCATCTTAGGTTGTACATGTACAGGATAGCAATGTATCACGGTAATCAGTAGCCTATGTAGGTTATGCAGGAAGGAAGAGGAAATTTCAGGCAACATAACCTGTGATCGTGAAGCTCTTTGCAGCAGGAGGCAAAATGTATTTGGTTTCCAAGCCCCCCCCTCAAGGACCTCATCGAAATGAACTCCTCATGACTCAGTGGACTAGTTGAGGCGCTAGTCTAGAGTCCGAGAGATTTAGTTGTTGCGAAATGGATCCTTTGATCGTGGGGCCATCAAATTACGTAAACTAAAAAAAATAATCTAAAAGAAATATAGACAAAATAATGTTAGACATTTGCTTTCATCACATCAGCGAATTAGCTGCTAGCTGCAATTATTTTTTTCAGTTGTTTATTGTTGCTAAATTTAAGACATGTTTACAACAATCGTGCTAAGTTTAATTAATTAATCTTTGCTGTCCTGGGAAATTTACAAGGTCTTGAAAACAATGAGTGTCGACATTCACAGCGTAATGTGGTACCGAAAACCTTGTTCCTTGAAATTATACAATATAAGGGTTCTGAGGCAAACATAAATGTTTTAATTTTAAAATAATATTTATGATTTGCAGCTCGCAACCACTCTAACGCGTAAACGATTCCTAAATCGTAATATTAATTACATATACATTAAAATTTACAAATTGGAAGGTTCGAAAAATTAATGTTTACTTATTAATGAAACGGTACTGTATACAAGGGATATAATCCCGATTCACATATATAACTGGTATCCAGAAAAATCATATTAGGCAACTAAATACCTAGAACATAAATAATTGCATAACAGTCATAAATAATTACCAATTTTAATTTATTTGAAATAAATGTAAAACCCGGTTATATGTAGTTCAAGTACAAGTTGTTTGAAAATATCGCGAAGCGCAGGTGTCTTGCTGAAGTGACGGAACACAATTTCCAAACAAGGACAACGTGCACACATATTTTGATAAAAAAGAATCCAAATTGGCCCAAATAAATTTGATAATATTTTACAATAATTTGACGAACATTCAAGATCTTAAAATTCATTACTTTTTATATTTTTTTGAAATTTGTTTTTACAGTTGTAAACGGAATTAAAGTCTTCTTGTAAACGGAATTAAAGTCTTCATAAACTTTCTTATTGTTAATAAAATTTTAAATTGATAATTTATGTAGATTTTAAAATCTAATTAAATCCTTTCGGTGGTATCTTACAGGTGGTTCTCGTTCTAAGTTAGTTATATATCTACCTATCAATCTCTCTCTCTCTCTCTCTCTCTCTCTCTCTCTCTCTCTCTCTCTGAGAGAGAGAGAGAGAGAGAAAGAGAGATATGCATATATATAGATAGATATATAGGTACATAGATATAAATATTATGAAAACCAAAGACTTTTGACACACACACACACACACACACACACACACACACACACACACACACACACACACACACACATATATATATATATATATATATATATATATATATATATATATAGAGAGAGAGAGAGAGAGAGAGAGAGAGAGAGGTTTTCAAGAAAGAATAAAGAATCTTATCCTACAATTTTCTCAAAAACGGCTTTATTGATGGTTTATTAAATATTGTTATGGGTTTTTAAAAAAATGTGTTATGTTGTAAAATTTAATGGTTTTACAAATAAAAGACGACATCCAACTTTTGCAAACATTTTTACGTATAACCATAGGAAATTATTTTCTGTTAAGTACTCAGCTTGGAAATCCTAAAAAGTTTCCAGTTTTTTATGTTAAATGATTAAAACATGATAATCATTTAAGATTTCGTAAAATATTTTTTTAAAACTTTATCCGTTCAAAAGTCGACCCGTTATTTGCATTCAGGAGCGGTGTGTAAATAACTAGGGAATATCATTAAGGTATGTCTTATAACATTCTTAATATTCCGGAAATTAGTCATTGTGAGAATCAACTTACCGGAACCAGTTGCTTATTCCGGGTCGCTAACGACCTGTTTCGATCTGACATCCAGTGGATCAAAAATTTCACGCTTTCTGCGAAATAACGCGATCCTGTAACCAAACTGAACTGAAACCTTCATTTATCTGTTAGAAGGCATTGTTAAGGTCGTTAAGAGGGCTTACGCGATTGAATTAGACAGGATGAAAGCCAAAGCGTGAACTCAGAAACTAGTTTGAAAAACTACTGCACACGAATTGAGCAATTGAAGTAAAGTAATTGATTTTCAAGATTCATATTATGCTTAATAAACTTGCTCGTATAATCAAGGTAAATAAAAAGCACGAACCCAGCAACTTTTAAACCTACTTCTAAACAATTAGATTGAAAGAATAGTGTTAGGATCCATAAGTAGGCTTGTTCTGAACAGAACAACCTTTCAGCTAAACTAAAAACAACTCAGCAACTTCGAATTGAGCAACTTTTTAAAAACTAACTCTAAACCCAAACACGATTCGAGCAAATGGATTGAGAATATGGGTGTTTGGGCCGTAAGTAAACTTGATGAGTGGAACAGAAGTTAGGCGTTCAGATAAATCAAAAACCCAAACTAAGCAGCTCTCGGAAACGATCGCTACACAAGGACAAGAATTGGGCAATTGGAGTGAAATGGTGGATTTTAGAATCTGTAAGCACACTAGATGAGTTAAACGAAGGCTAAGTACTCAGACAAATAAAAAGCACGAATTTTCAAAAAAAAGATTACTAAACCACGATAATCTTATTTTGATAATTAAACAATTGATAACAATTGATAATTACAAATTGATAATTAAAGGGAAATGATGGTTATTAGAATCTGTGAGTAGGGCTGATGAGTTCAGCAAATAAACAAGGACATGAATTGGGCAATCGGAGTGAAATGATGGATTTTAGATTCTGTAATGACAATTGATGAGTTAAACAAAGGCTAAGTACTTGGAGAAATAAAAAGCACGAATTTTCAAAAAAAGATTACTAAACCAGGATAATCTTATTTTGATAATTAAACAATTGATAATTACAAATTGATAATTAAAGCTAAATGATGGTTGTTAGGATCTGCGAGTGGGCTGATGAGTCAGCAAAGGTTATGTGCGAATTTAAATAAAAAAAACACGAACTTAGCAATTCTTTCAAAAGTGACTATTAGAATTTAGAAATTGAGGTGAAAAAAGCTATGGTAGATCCAAAATTAAGGGTGTTTGTAGAAACTGAGCAACTTACGCCTGGCTACTGCCTTACATAAAGCTTTTATAAAATAGTTTGTTTATCAACTTCCGCTTCCCAATTTGTGTTCAGCAATTAGTGAACTTTTTTCGATTGTTGAAAATGTTTTTTTTTTTATCTCGAGAGCAGTTGAAAAGAAACAACATATCTGCATTTCTGAGGCTCGACGCTAAGTACTAAGTTTTTAGCCTCCCCCGAGACCGATCATATTTCATGTTACAAACACGGCCACCTCGATATCAGATCATGTAAAGCCTAACTAGATCAGATCGCGGTGTCATTTTCCTAGAATCTTGACGGCCTGTGCCGGAACTAAACTAACCTAACCTAACACGGTCATACCGTGTCATTATTGATGTCATCTGAAGTTGTCTAGTTACACTCATTACCGCCAGAGTGCAGGCCTCGTAAATTTAATTAAGAAACGTCACGCATGATAGCAATAACTCTTCGTGGTGACGGAATGACATAATACGAGAAATTCTTTAGTTGTAAATCTGCCACATTATTGTACTTGTACGGCATTATTATTAATTCGAAGGTATCAAATTTGAAAAAAGGCCATCCCTGTCGGTCCTCTACATTATTAGTCTACATATAAGAAAATATTTTCTCTTCTTAAGAGGTTGAAAAAGTTTGATTAGAAAAATATTTTTTGTTCTGCGTTTCTTGAAACATAGCTAAATAAGCATATTCTACAATACAAAATAATTAAAATAATAGTACACTATTTCAGAATTTTTCAAAATTTGTCCCTTTCCGCAAGTCGGATAGTCTGACAACGGAAATTTACGCTAGCGGACGATAGTCAAACTCGATCAAAAAATAAGAAATAATAAAATATATAAAAATAACAATAAATGTAAAAAAATGCTGTATAAAACAAGAAAATAAAATTTAAATTATTACAATAAAGTTAACTAATTTAAAAATGACTATAAATATAATACAAATACAAATGCATAAAAGCAAAATTTGTGTGTATTTGTTTTACTTTCAAGCTGAGTAAAATACAAGTAGGTGTAGCTAAATAGCAGTGAAAAAATTCCTCGGGAAACGGGTTTATACATCTATGCAGTGGCTGTGTGAATGTATCTGTTATTTCTTCTGTAACGGGAAAAATATATTTGCTACGGTTTTAATCATTACGTCCTAACTTTGGGGGAAAAAATTCCCGCCAACACAAAATGCTACAGTCAGGTTGCCGAGAGAGTCGTCGTAGACCATCCATTACAATACTGCCGGGACCTATCTGTGAAACAACCGGTAGAAAGGTGAAAAATCTACTGGAAGATTCGTATTATTATGGTAGGTGTTCACCAAGAAAGGATTTCATAATCGACCCAAATGAAATTTGTTAATTATATTTTCTTTTATTAAAAAAAACAATACTCGTAAAAATTTCACCGAAAAATAGTTTTATTGATTTCGGGATTTTCTAATTCAATTGCAAAAAGGCGAAGGAATATTTTAATCAAATCACGAAATGCACACGAGCGAAGCTTCTCTTATTACATACAAGCTTTGCTTGCCTGGACAGAAGACACAATGCACCGTGTGCGATACAGCTTTAAAGTGTATGCGCAGTGATACGGAAAGTAGGCCTGCTATTGTGCGATTCTAATTCCCAAATAGTTTTGTAACTATTATTCTTGTGCGAATACGCCCAACAGTGATTCTAATGTGTTTAACACAGTTTAGGCCCCTACAATTCAGCGGCGGATTCGAAGGGGGGAAATCTTGTACGTATAATCCATAAGAAATAGTCCTGGATCGAAAGCGACAGACATAATTCACAATTTTAAAAGCATAAACTAATTTACTGCGAATTTTAACTACAATTCACGTCAGTGAAACAACCGCAAAGCCTGGTTTCCCTACCCGGCGACGGCTGAAGACCTGGCTTCGAGCTACTACAGGCGAAGAAATATTAACGGGACTAGCTCTTATGTCTACCCATGGAGAAATTCAACTGGACCCAGAAGCTGTTATAATCCGATTCGCTAAGTTAGAGACGCTCAGAATTTGTTATGCACATTTATTTTTACTGAAATTTATGACACATATTGCTTAAATATTTTATTGATTAGATTACTTATGACTTCAAAAGTACTAGTAATTCGAAGAACAGTAGACCTGGCAGTAATTAATTGCTTGGCCACCGCTCCACGACAGCGCTAGTAACTTTTCCCACAAGTTTTCCACTAAAGGGAAAAAAATTTCTGGACCACATTTATTGGAAATTTTATGCTTCTCTCCCGGTGAAGCGGTCAAAATTATGATGGGTCTTGCCATTCAACCAGTATTACAGGAGACAGTCAGCAACTATATTCGTCATCAATAAACCAGAGGCCCGCCATCTTGAAACGGATTGGAAAAAAATCTTACACATAGGCTACATCGTACAAAATTTCACATACTAGGTAACGTCATACCAAATTTCGAAACAATTGGTCTATGAGATTGGTTAAAACTGCCGTTAAATCAGAGGCCGCCATTTTGAAACGAAAATGAATAGGGATAAAATTTGCACATTTGTAGTTCGGACTTCATACAAAGTACTTTCGTACTAAATTTAAAAACAGTCAGTCAGCGTGTTTGACCTTATAACTGCGTAAACCGTCATTATAAACCAGAAGCCGCCATCTTGAAACGCAAGTGAATGGGAAAGAACCTTGCACACGCGTCGTTCGGATTTTATACAGGATATCTTCGTACTAAATTTCAAAACAATCGGTCATTGCGTTTGACCAAAACTGCGGAAGAAACAAACACATAAAACAAGTGCCGAATGTCAGAGTTGAAACATTCGTGCATACAACCTAGCTAGAACTGCCTCAAGTAAGCTTACTTTAGAGCCTAGTTGCACAATGTACTATATATTTTTATTTGAAGCAAATGTATGTGCCATGGTTTTTTTTATTTCGTTTCTGTTTTATATTTTCTTGTACATGTACAGCTAATTGATAAATACCAATAATAAATTGGAAATAAAGGAAGAGGTTATTATTATTTTAATTTAAATAAATATGATTTATAGTAGTTAAACCCTAAGACCCTAACTAAACGAAATATCCATATCCACTGCTGTTTTCCATCAGCTGCTAAACCGTGCAGTGATAATTCAAATCGCAGTTGGATATTGACATTTCTAGGTAATTGTTGGCCATGATAAGGAAGATTTGAAATTATAAATGTGTGTCCATCGGGCATCGGATCACTCGTTGTTTTAACAGTGTCTGTTCCGAGCAGAGCAACTAGCCTGCAGCTGATCAGCTGTTCGTGTCCAATAATAAATTCTCCTTACAAGAGTCTGCTCTTGACTGTTTACTAGATTAGCACTTAACACATCCTGTTATTGTTGCTGTTACCGCCTTTGCTGGTAAGGGATTCGATCCCGAGAGGAGGATATACAAATATAAACGAGACTGATTTTTTAAAAAAATTATTGCTTACTTACAAATTATTCTTGATACAACTTATTTTTCTACATAGTCTCCCGCACGAGTAACACATTTTTCCCACCGGATTGGAAGTTTTTTAATTCCATCTTCGTAAAAAGTTCTCGGGCGTTCATTGAGCCATTGGAGCACGAAGGTCTCCACCGCAGAATCGTCTTCGAAACGCTGGCCTCCAAGCGCCTCTTTGAGTGGCCCAAACAGGTGATAGTCGCAGGGTGATAAGTCTGGACTGTATGGGGGATGTTCCATTGGTTCCCAGCCAAATTGATCGAGTTTAAGCCTCGTAGCGTTCGCCGAATGTGGTCGGGCATTATCGTGAAGAAGAATGACGTTTCTCGCCGGTTTAGATTTCCTTTTCCTACGAAAAGACTGTTTTGCGGCCTCTAAAACATCGCAATAATATTGTGCATTTATTGTGCGTCGTTGATGGAGGAAATCGACGTGAAAGGCGCCTTGATTGTCGAAAAATACAGTGGCCATTGACCTTCCCGGCCGACGATCGTGATTTGGCCTTCAGAGGCGCCCTCTCTCCCCTCTTCCGCCACTCCATACTTGCCTGTTTCGACTCGGGAGTGTAATGGTGAACCCATGTTTCGTCACAGGTGACAATCCGGTTTAATAATGCCTCACCATCTCGTTCAAATTGGGTCAATAGTCGTTGGCAAATCTCCAAACGATTCCGTTTGTAAACGTCGGTCAAAATTCGTGGAACCCACCTTGCAGATACTTTGCTGAGTTCCAGGTTTGATGTAACGATTTTTTGAACGCTACCATAGCTCAACTGGAGTTCATCTGCAATAAATCGCAGCGATATACGTCTGTCTTCGTCCAGGAGCTTCCGAACAGCATCAATGTTTTCGTCCGTGACGGAAGTGGTCGGGCGACGATCATGGCTGAGGTTTTCTACTGCTTCCCGTCCTTCGGCGAATTCCTTGTGCCAAGCAAAAACGCGAGCTCTTGACAGGGTCCTGTCCCCGTATTGAGCCGTCAATCTACGAAAGATTTCAGTCGGATTGACCCCCTCCTTGGCCAAAAACTTAATAATAATTCTCTGCTCCACGGAAACGTGCACTTCACTCTCACTCATTGTATAGTTTTATACTGAAGGGTCCGAACGGAAATGTTGCCCGTCTACGCCCGTCCCAAACCTCCCAGGCTACCTGAAACCCCACCCTTTAGAGTTCAATGTCCAACGGAAAAGTTTTTAGAAAGTCAGTCTCGTTTATATTTGATCAACCCTCTTATATTGATCTTAGCTGTTTAAAAGTGCGATAACTGACTAATTTGTTTTTAATTTTATCATCATGCGTCATTTTTTTTCACTAAAAACAAAGGATATGAAAATCCAGCGTGCGTATACACATATTTCTTGGAATATGATTGGTAGTATCTCGACAGTATTAAAAAAGCTGTTTTACAAACTTTTTCGCTCAAAAAGCCCTTTAAATAATTGAAAACCTGGTTTTCACAAAATAAATTTGATTGAGTTCGATGACTAAATTTAACCCGCCACTGCCCCAACTGAACCAATTAGTGTTCTGAAGATATTTGCCAAATATTTCAAAACGGTCTATTTTTTCAAAATCGATTCTTTGATCAAAATTTATTCTTGTATGAAGATTCACAACTCGAGAACACCAAATTTTAAATGAAGAAATTTAAGCTTCTTCTTGAGGCTAAATTAAGAAGAAATAACTGACAACTGTCAGGACTTCGAGGCGTTTTTTTCGATTTACCGAAACGTACTAATTTTATTTATTTTAAATTTAATACACTGAGGTCGTAAAAAAATTAATACTATTTTCTCTAAACAATAAAAAAATGGTCCTATATATGTCATCACTTGCTTGGCAAAATTTCTAGCTACGTGCACACACGTCAAAAAAAAAAATACAATTTGGAACTCATGGGATCTAAAACAGACCCATCAAAAACGATATTTTGCATAATCTTTTTCAACAAATTTCTATTGAGAAATGATCTGTTTTTATGGTAAGACCTAAACCCGGAGACGTACACTGTGGTGTGTGTGTGTGTGTGTGTGTGTGTGTGTGTGTGTGTGTGTGTTTTAGTACACTGTGTTTTTGTAATTTTGGTCCAATTAAATTGAAATTTGGCGGGAAAATCGATTTTCATATAACTTGGACAAAATTTGTTACCTAGTAAAATATGTTTAACTCTTTAAATAGTTTCTATAAAAAAAATCTATAAAAATTGAAAATTTTTTATATTACTTTTTTTTAAAAAACTGTTTTTCCCATCATAATTAGCTTTAAAATTTGCCTAACTTCAATTTTCATATTCCTTTGAAAATATGAAAATGAATATACTGTGTTCATAGGTCATTTTCAATGTAATTTAGAAATTTTAAATGTTTTTTATGCAGCCTTTAACGCTGATTATGATAATGAAATTATATTTTTACTAAGACAAAAAACTGTGAATTGTTACTTTTTGAAAAAATGCTTTCTTCACAATAGCTAGGCAGTTGCGTTGTAGTCGTTATATAATTCAGTAGCGAAATGTGTTTGTACTTGTAATATATTCCTAGCTTGTGGTTCGAATACTAAACAAATCTGTTAAGGTTCACAGTTTTCCGGCTTAACGTCAGACTGTTTACTTGTTGCAAAGTTTATCAAGGTCTTTAATTTAATTGCTTTGCACTTTCTCTTTAAATAATTATCCTCGGCTATTAAAATAAAAATTTTAGACTTCATAATTTTCCACGAATCAATTTAGTTTGGGACCACTACAGAGTGAGATGAAATACAGAACTAGTTTCGTGAATCAACGTACTGGGACCACTACAAGATGGGATGAAAAACAGAACTAGTTTCGTGAATCAATGTACTGGAACCACTACAGAGTGGGATGAAAAACGGTAGTTTTTCTTAAATCAACGTACTGGGA
Source organism: Callitettix versicolor (assembly GCA_022606455.1). Lineage (NCBI taxonomy): Eukaryota > Metazoa > Arthropoda > Insecta > Hemiptera > Cercopidae > Callitettix > Callitettix versicolor. Next base: position 80,279,362 of record CM040186.1, read on the forward strand.
CCACAACAAGATGGGATGAAAAACAGAACTAGTTTCGTGAATCAACGTACTGGGACCACTACAGGGTGGGATGAAAAACAGAACTAGTTTCTTGAATCAACGTACAGGGACCACTACAAGGTGAGATGAAAAACAGAACTAGTTTTGTAAATAAACGTACTGAGACCACTAAAGGGTGGGATGAAAAACAGAACTAGTTTCGTGAATCAACGTACTGGGACCACTACAGGGTGGGATGAAAAACAGAACTAGTTTCGTGAATCAATGTACTGGGACCACTACATGGTGGGATGAAAAACAGAACTAGTTTCGTAAATCAACGTACTGGGACCACTACAGGGTGGGATGAAAAACAGAACTAGTTTCGTGAATCAACTTACTGGGACCACTACAGGGTGGGATGAAAAACAGAAGTAGTTTCTTGAATCAACGTACTGGGTCCACTACAGGGTGGGATGAAAAACAGAAGTAGTTTCTTGGATCAACGTACTGGGACCACTACAGGGTGGGATGAAACAGAAGTAGTTTCGTGAATCATAGTACTGCACTGAGTTCGTAGGTCAGTAACTCAAACTTAATTAAACTTGAGCGGAAAATTATAGAACTAACAGTAGGTTTATCGTCTGAGCGTTGTTTATCTAATAAAAATGTAATGGTAACAAAGTGTTATTTGCAAAAGAATTTAGTGAAAATAACATCGAAAATATCAGTACAAACCCGTCAGTGAGGGTTTTATTTTAATTTTGTTCCATTTAATTCAGAAATCGTAAACTTTTACATTTATAACTTAGAACACTGATTTCAATTATAAATCCTTATATGTGAGCAAAAATTTAAAGAAAATCTAGTGATTTTTTAAGGAAGTACAGATTTATACGTTTTATGTTGCACTCAAAATTAAATTCGATAAAAATTTAGTAGGTTTAGAAAAAGTAATATTTTTTTTGCTAAATTTTAGAGTTTAAAAAGCTTTCAAACTAACCTCAAAATAAAAAATTATGCTCGATCTAAAAACCAAATCTGTCAATCGGTCAATTATTTTGTGATTTGTATGCGCACATACAAGAAACACAAGAAAACTGCGACGTTAACAATCACTTTCGGATTCATACCACTTGGAAGACACGTATATTTATCAAAATCGATTTTTGCACGATCGCTTTCTATACGATGAAAATGTAATCACGTTTGATGAAACAAAAATCGATGCTAAGTGGTCAGTATTTTCAGGACCGTGTATCCAGAAACCTGTTCTTAATGTTTTCGTCTGTTTCAGATCCGAGGCGGAGGCCCAATACGCAAAGACACTCTCGAAGCTGTCGGGGAAGCTAGTCAAGGCCACTAAGGAAGCGGTGAACAGTGTGAACGCTGCTTGGCAAAGAGCTGCCGTCGAGATGGAAGCTCAGAGTGAAGTCCACAGGTGAGCGTAGCGATATAATTGCTGATAAAAGCTAAAGAGATTATCAGCGAAAAACGAAAGCTATGTCGTTGCCAAACTGTTCATGTTTCGTTAAAAAATTAGTAAAACTATGTGTCAGTTTAATGTTAACCTAAGGTCGAGTGGCCAGCGAATGCGAAGCGGAGTGAATTACACATTCAAACAAAACCTAACCTATTGTTTTTAATGTAAGTGCGGCCACTGAATTCTGTACGGAGCTGAACATAGTCAAGCGGCGTCGCTAGGCCCCACTCCGCGCAGCTTCGACTCTGCCTTGGTTCGGTTTTCAAACTGACTCCGCTTCCCTCACCACTTTGACCACGCCTCCGAACTTATTATTTCTCGTTACCTAGGTTACCGTTGCCTAGGTTACGGTTTTTAAATATAATACTTCCTACAATCCGTTAAGTAGGCTTAAATCTCGTATTTAGATTTAAAAGATACAAACGCGTTCTTTAAAGTGATTGAACTCCGCTTCTGGTGCCGTTCAACTTCATTCAAACGCTCGTCTCAGATCAGCTCCGCATTTGGTAGCAGCCTAGCTTAATATTTTGCAGGAATTGGAATAATTTTGTTATGCACGTTCTTTAGCTACATGTTAAACTTAGGCCTATTATTAATAGAGATTATACAACAGATTGGTATTTATCTATCACAGATTAATCTATTAATCTGTTAATCTATAGATTAATCTGTTAATATATTAACAGATCGGCTATTAATTGCCGATACATTACATTTTGTGTGCAAATATCGTCAACTAATACAAATATTTTATAATTATTATAACCAAAGAATCTGTATTTGGAATTTTCATTAACAAATTCCCATAAGTTTTAACTATTTGTTTTCAGAACTTACTGGTAGCAAGATGGGAGACTTTTGTTTGGAGCTGATACCTTTTTTAGACCTAATCGTGCGTTTACTTGTGTAGGTAGTAAACAGATTCCGTTATTGATAGAAAATTATCACGATTGCCAAAACCGAATGTTATCTTGTTCTTATTCCCATGCTTGTTTTTTACACCATGCGATTTTTGTAAGTAATTTTTAACTCAAAACATTAATAAAAAAAAGTTTTAAAACATTCGAACAGGTTTAAAGTTAACCTTAAAACTTATATTTATAACTCAAAACATTATTAACAGAAATTTACGGTTTCGGATTAAATCGAAAAAACCAAAGCGAACCCTGACCGCCGTCAGGTTTGTTTAGTTTTTCGATTTATAATTCTGGAACTGTAAATTTTCGTTTTTTCCAGTTTTGTAAATTGTGAAATAGTTATGAAGCTTCAATTATGACTAAATTTTTAGCAAAAACTAAAAAACCGATTTTGATAAATTACGTTGAATTAACTTATTTTTGCGTGGACGTTTTGGTGGAATGATTAAACGTTAGAAAGTTTATGTAATGTTTTCACACCATTTTTTTAATTCGTAACCTAAAATGTACAAGTGGTTAAAATATTAAGCTCAGATGTTTTTACGTAAAATATTTTCGTCAGCTGTAAAGAACTGCAACAAAATGGCGTCAGTTTAAAATGTTAAACGTCGGAAATACTTCAAAATTTTACGTTCAACAACCGAATTAACCACCAACACTGTACTTGCCTCCTATCAAATTTGGCAACATAAACGCCAACAATAAACGTTGATTTATGCATCCAATATACTATTTCAATTTTTCATTAGGAACAACGATGCCAACATACATTATGCAACGTTTTTAAACGATCAGCTGGCGAATTGCCGAGTTAAATGCAGACCAGACGAAGCTTTTCAAAAGAGCTACATCTTAACTCATTTGGCGTTCTGCCATAAATGTTTATATAATGTTTTAAGATCAGAAGGTGTTTGACATAAGTTTGATAGTTCACGAACCCGTAGACGTATATATTTAAGTTGAAGGTTCAGCGCGTATTGGACACCAGATGGGGATCACTCAGGCCATTTTAAAAATACCTTTCTAGCGATGGCACTAGATAGCAGCATCGTACAATAATTAGCGAAATTCTATGTGAAAATAACGTAATGGTGCGGCCATTTCAGTTTCAGACTCAGATATATGAAATGTGCACTGATCCTAATTGTATCACTTTTTACACTCAACATATAGTTTTTTTTCTATCTGGAAGGAAAAAATTATGGCAATTTTTTTCTTAACGTCCGTACTTTATAGCAGTTAGATTAATGAGGACGAGGGATTAGTGTTAACAGTAAGGGAAAACAACGGGAGCAACTGCGGCTAGAACTAAGAACCTTTAGGTGCGCAGTGAGGAAAGTAGTAGACTGACCGATGCTTTAACCACTTCGACCACCGAGCCCTGGATTGTGGATATTCAAACCCCACGTTAGCCACGGATTGGTGAGTGTAGACAGGGATAGGAAAGGAATGTGGGTTTAGGTTCTGAATCCTCTCTAAGGGTTGGAGGTAAAAGTTGATCAGTAGCTTAGGTATGGGCAGAATTCGCCAAATCCTGTAGCAGTCAGGTCTTCTACTGGATCGTACAGCTCTGTCTAATACAGAAATGTATTTATAGAAATGATTGTGCGTGTCTCTTAACAATTTTGATCCAATATCTTTTTAAAATACTTAACTATCGTTTTCGTACTTTCAACGAAATTTGAAACTAGAAATAGTTTATTCAACACGGATTACTACTTTTAAATGAATAACTGTTCAAAAATGTGTTTAGGTAAAAATGTGTCAGTTATGTTTTTAGGATTTTAAATAGCTGTATCTTTAAACGGTTGATTACCAAAATAAATTTTAGTGCCAAGTTTCAAATAAATCGAACGAAAATTGCGAAGGTTAAAACGCGCGCAGGTTAATACATATTTAACATTCCAACTACCCCGTCAAATACATTTTATAGAGGTTAGGATCGATGCACATTTATGGTCGTGTTCATGTTTTACCATAATAGCACCTCTTATATCTGATTTTCCACTAGATATTTGTAAAAACGTTTGCAGAATATATTCAAAGTCACGTACTACCATTTACCAAAACGTTTGGTCAGGAAAGCAAAGTTACAAGCTTTTTAAACCCGAGTTCCCATTTATTTTAAGTCCATCACTAAGTGTGACAGTTTCGTGTAGTCTTAAGAGCTTATGTAGTAAATGCACCTTATAAGGCATTGTCTTCCTAGAAATATATTGATAAAATATCGTATGAAGTAGCTACACCCCACTCCTATTTCATTATAATTTCGGCCTGTTGACTTTTATGGGCTTAAGCACAACTTCCTTGACTTCACTGACGGATTAATTGATTGGACGATTCAATTTAAAAAAAGAGCCGTCTAAGGGATGACATTTTTGAAATAATAGCTTCAAAAACTAGCACTATTAAGCTGTTTTCATCTTAAAACTCTTATAAAATAAGCTTAAAAATTTACTCCATTTTAGACAAAAAAAAATCATTTTTTCTAGATTTCTTTTTCTTTCTTAGATTTCTAATTTTAAATTTTTTTGCAAAACTGGCTCCATTTACATAACTTTCCCTCTTCTGAATTTATCTATCTCTAATTTTTTATACTAAGCGCCACAACATACTAAGTTAATCGCAACAAGATATTGTCAAAAAAGTTTTGATAAATTTTAGAGTGAGAAAGATCTTTCTGCTGTTGCAGTTAACAGGAAGAGAAGAGAGAACCAGCATAAAATATCTAATTAACTATGTTATCATCTTCAAGTACAAGCATTTGAAAGTGCACAAACGTACGTATCACATACGGACAAAACTTCATGTAGAACATTGAAAGTTGAGATCGGGATGTGACGGGTTTCGGAACACTCAGAGGATGTCTCTTTGACTCTTTTCCTCGAAGCTGCGTTACTTACATTTCAAGGAAGTCAAATAGGATGTTTTACATTTTTTTATTTTATTTCTTTTGTCTCGGGAGGGGCTTGAACAACCTATACGTTATATCCGTAAGGTCTTTATTTTAAAGATGGTAGAAAGCTTATTTTAAGTCTTGGTCTCCACTTTGAAGGAGAACTATACATTTTCCTTAATTGATTGAGCCGTTACATTATTTGTCAAATTAGATGTATAAACATTTAATTAGGCTAATGAGTTTCGAATTCCAAGACGCTATTGTCAGATTGACAAATACAGTACAGTAAAAAAAGGTCAACAACCGTAAGTGTATAGCGGTGAACAACAATAGGCTTACATTACGTGATTGTCTATTGTAGCCTAATACGTATCTGTTTTAGAGAGGTTAGGTTTTTGTTCCACCATCTGTTAGGTCGGTCTTTCAGGTTTTATAAAGACCTCTATTCTGAGGAATAGTAGAGTATTCAAGTTTTATTTTGGGTATCGAATCTGAAAGTTCGTACATGCGCAATTTGAATGTTTGTACAGTTGTAACTTGAACCTGTTAATGTGCGTTACTTTGGACTGTGTACTGGTTTTTATTATGCATTTCTACAGGCAAAAACGTAAAATTGTACACGTTCGTAACTTAGAACTTTGTACAAAAGTAACTTAAATTTAACATGAACAACTTAGTACGTTTAACAGATGCGAATTAAAACTCTGTACATTTAGATTCAACATTTGTACAGATACATTTTGGAACTTTGAACAACATAATGGAAATTTGAACAGGCTTAACTTGGAACTGTGAGTTTAAACCTGAAACATATGGAACTTCGTACAAATACAGCTAGAAACTTTGAACAGAAACTCAATACTTTGTACAAATTCGATTCGGAATTTAATACAGATTCAATTTTGAACTTTGTACAGACAATTTTGAACGGACGCAACTTTAAAATTTGTACATACGTAACTTAAAACTTTAAAAACAGAAGAGCACCTTGGATCTTTATTCAGACAACTTGGAACTTGTAGCAAGTGAAACTAGAATTTTGTACAGATTAATGCAACTTCGTACGCTTACAACTTTTTACAAAGCAGTCATTTAAAAATCGCTATTACAGTACCTCAAATTTCATTTTAGAACTGTTGAATCACAATACTGTATGCCAACGTTTTATCACCTTCAAGATGACGCTATATATTGTTTTTGTCTTTACTACTTTTGCATGAAAACGAGGCCCAAGGCCGAACAAAGTGAGTTTATAATCAAGCGGTAAATTTAATAAAAGCCTGAGTCATGCACGGCTATTATTGTACCACCAAACCGGTCCTTATGAAGGAACTGGTTCCTCTATAGAGTACAGAATGAAAGTAGACCGGAAACGGAACTAATGCAGTTCCTCGCAGCTGTTTATTGTGTTCTTTACTGTTTTGTATACGTTAGTGAGGGACAGTCAGAGACGCTGACTGGTGGTCGAGGAGCTTTTTTAAAAAAAAAATCTGTTTAGTTATGAGGCTTACTTAAGGGCATATTACACTATCAAAGATATTTTGTCAAATATTTGATGAAACTTTGACCACACACACACACACACACACACACACACACACACACACACACACACACACACACACACACACACACACACACACACACACACACACACACACACACACACACACACACACACACACACACACACACACACACACACATATATATATATATATATATATATATATATATATATATATATATCTTGTTCAAATATTTGTTAAAGTTGTATTATAGAAAATATATTACATTCGTCAAATTTCTTTGATCAACTGAGTTATTAACTAGATATATTTTGGGGTTATGTTCAGAAAGTGCAGTGTAGCTGTAATGGAACGAATAATGTTGACTTGTAATAATGTTGACTACTGCATTATGCGCTTTATTTTGTTATGGCGCTACTAAAGAAAAAAAAAGAAAAACGAAAAAAACTAGTTTTTCCCAAGTCCGACCATGGATACAAAGGAGAAAGGCACTATGGACATAAAGTGTAAATGCCACTATTATTAAACAATTGCATTTCAAAAATCGTGATTCAAATAGGTTCCTTTTTTTAACATCCGTCTATTGTGCACACTTGGGCTAATGCAGATGATGGGATGATGTATAGCGTATGAAAATGCCAAGCCCTGGCCGGGAATCGAACCCGGGTTCTCCGGGTGAAAGCCCACTACGCTATCAACTAGGCCACCGAGGCGACTCACAAATAGGTTCTTCTTAAGAAAGAGTGTAGGCCTATTTTAAAACTCGATTTTTTTGTAAGCATTAGTGTGAATATTCCACAAACACTCTTCTTTTTCATATTATAAAATTAACGTTTTTAATGCTTCGGAAGTTCTTGACAGTTTCTCCATCGTTTTAAGTTGTATGCAACGAAAGGAACGATATGATACAGATAGGGAAGTAACAAAATTTTGAGATTATTACCTAAGTATTTGAAAATCTTCGTCAAAGATTACAGCATGTCAAAATTCATCAGAATTTGATAAAAGGATTAGTTCATGAAAGAACCTCCAACTTTATTTCATCAAAGATCTTTGATCAAAGAAATTTGATGTTTATTTGATAGTGTAATATGCCTCTTAGTTTGTTTTAGCTTCGATGTTACCTAACAGACCTTTTATACCTAAAACCCCTCACAGTAATATAAAAAATAATTTTTGTAATAGGATTTTATAATTTTGATTTTTTGCAAATGTATTTATTAAATTTAATGTTTCCTCTTTTAACAAAAATCATAAAATGTTTAAATGTCTTTGCAAATGTCGACAAATATATTCATATCTGTAGGCCACAGCAATCATAACATATGTTTTAAGGTTTTGATCAGTGTGCTTTTCTTGCAGAGCGTTCGCGGCAGCGCTTTCCGAAGACGTGGTGAAGCCGTTACGTCAGCTGGTCGAGTCTCAGCATCGAATCCGCAAATCCGTTGAAACTGCAGTTGACAAGACAGGTTAGAACTATTGCTAGACTATTAAGGGTTTTTTTGCACAAAGAAAGACAATAATCGCTGCACCTAAACCTAACCTAATTTAACCTAACCTAACCAATCACTATTGAAAGTTTTGATGTACTTACATTTTTTTTAGTGAAAATACGAAGATCTATCCAACCACTGTAAAGTTTTTATACATTTTTAGAAGTCCAATTTACTCCTCGTAATCAGTGTGAAAAATATGAATAATTTAATATTTTATAAAAGTGTGTCTATCTGCTATCATTTCGTTTTCGTATTTTTAATTGAATTTGAATACCAGTTTGTAGAAGTTCTAATTCTGCTTAGATTTTCAGAATTTGTTAGAAATTTAAATAAGCCACCATTTTGATATGATAGAACGGATTTTTCAGGGTAACGAACCTGTCATTCTTATAATACTTCAGCGTGCTAACACATGTATACAAGACATACACGAGAACGAGCAAACACCCCTCCTCCATACTCTTTAGTGTCAGAAAGTGTTCTAGAGGTGACATTTCAAGGCAAATCCTACCACAATGCAAGCTCTAATAGCTCATTTTCCAATAAAAATCTGTTTAAAACTGGAAAATCGCCTTTTTATGAAAAAAACAATAATAATATTCTGATTATTTATGAAGCTACATAGATCGTCAATGTAGTAGGTGTGAAATGAAAGAAATTCCCCATTTATGTGTAAATCAAAATAAACCCTAAGCCCTGCCAAGTTTGCTTCTTTTCCATTTTACTGTAAAAGAACCATAAATTTCTTTTATTTTAAATTTAGTTCACTACCTTCAGTTGTGAATCCAAAACTTCAGCAATTTCTTTTAAGTAAATTTTGATGCACTGCAGTTTGTGTTATGCTCTTGCAATTTTATTTGTTTGCTGAAACTCCTAAGCTGAAATGTTCAAGGAAACAGCGATTAATAGGCTATTTATTATACAAACTGCTACTCATCTCTACCATAATACCATTAATAAAATGCATCCTGAGTAACAAAATATGTAATATCTAATTAGAATATTTGTCTATTACATCTCATTTTGAAAATCAAAATGGAGTTACTTTCCAAGTAATAAGGGTTTTTTTACCTTTAGATGTAATACCATGTAAATGGAATGTAACATTCCCTATTTCAAAGAGAATGTATTTTCGAACATACTGACTTCAGACATGCAACATGCAACATGACGTTGAGGTAAAGTAGGCCAAAATAGTTGTTTGATAAAGTAATTGAAGCACTCAGGTGTATCACTGATGGAAGCAAATTTCCAAAAAATATGTTATAACATCTTTTTAAAAATCTATTTCAAAATTATAATCAGCATTAAAATTTGCATTAATTAGCATCTTAAACTTTAAAATTATGAAAATAAATTCTGATTGCCATAATTCATTTATTTTTCAATTTCAATTTCAATGGATATTTAAAATTTTAATTTGTGAAGATTTTAATACTGATTATGGATGGTGAAATTGGATTTTCAAAAGTGTATAAAATTAGAGAGTTATGCTATTTTGAAACTGTTGGACAGATTTTGTTGGTAATGAACTTGTTACCATTACAATTACTTGTTACCAGTAATTGTACGCTATTAATACAATTAATGTTTCTGTCATGTTTAAACGTAACCAAACTAACAT